>BQNB010114416.1:0-12493 GCA_026074375.1 Tanacetum coccineum
AACGACTGCAGGCAAGAATCAAATCGAAGATTCCCCCCCCATACTAGAACTAAACATCGTCCCCGATGTTTCAAAGGGGTACCTTATGTGATAACAACGACTGCAGGCAAAAATCAAATCGAAGATCCCCCCCCCATACTAGAACTAAACATCGTCCTCGATGTTTTGAAAAGGGCGCCTACGTAAATCTAAGGCTGTTTATAAAGTGTGCCAAAAGATAAAACGTTAGTCGATTAGATTTGGAGGGTTGTTCCAAGGAACTACGACCCGAAATGAGAAATAAGCTTCGCGCTATTCCTACTCCTCCGCTCACCTGTGCGTTTATCTTTTCAAGGTGAGCCGTATGTCGTAAGAGACACAAATGGCAAGTTTTTGAATCTTTTGTTCGAGTTGGGAACCAACAAGTTCACCGGAAGTTATTATGATAATACCTCAATTGAGAATATTATATTTTGGTATTTTTACCAATTTGTGAATTTTATTTCTTTTTTTATGGACAATGTTTTTATATTTTTGGTTTTTCTTTTGTTTTTATATGATAATTATACTAATAAAAGAAAATGAAAAATATTTTTGTACTTTTTATATTTTTATAGAAGAAAATATTCACAGATTTAAACACAAATTGTCAAACGTAACGATAATCTTTTTTCACAGCATCCCCGGCAGCGGCGCCAAAAATTTAACTCGCGTAAACTCACCCCTTAAAATATACAATAAATAAAAACAAATATAAATATATATCAAGGAACAAAATCCGCGAAATTAATGAAACCGAAAGCAGTATAGAGAGTCTCCGGGTCGTTTAGTCCCAACGAGGCTTGAATGAAAAATCGAGAGACGATTGATGATTGATGTTTGAATATGACAAGGAATGATTGGGTACTAACACTAATAAGCAAATGCACATAAAAATAAGCAAAGAAAATAAGCTAGAACAAGCATAAACGCTAGAAATGGTAAAGACACTTAAAACTTTTACTCTAAGACAGAAATAAGCTCAAATAAACTTAAGACAAATCAAATAAGCTAAGCTAACTCTAAATGAGCAAAATCAAAAAAACAATTAAGCTAAATTAAGCAAGAAAAACTCAGCAGTACTAACAACAGTACTAGCAGTATTAACTACCAGTATTAACTAACAGTATTAACTAACAGTACTAACTTGGAGTTAGTACTGCTAGCTTTAAGTTAGTACTGTTAGTTAAAAGTTAGTACTGCTAGCTTAAACAAAACACAACGAAACAAGAAATAAGCAAATAAGCTAAAACAGATATTTAACTACCCCTAATAAGCACTCAGGCATAAGAATAAGCAACTGGAATAAACTAGAATGGCAAATAAGCTAAAAAGCTACAAACTGATACACTATTGAAAATACTTTGAAAAGGAAAATAAGCTTAAATAAGCTTACTCCTAAAGACAGTAAAGGAAAATGGTTTAATCTACTCTAAAAAGCTAAGGAAATCTTAAATAAGCAGAAATAATAAGCTGATAAGCTAAAATGAACCACCAGTACTAACAGTTTAAACTATCAGTACTAACTTGGAGTTAGTACTGCTAGCTTTAAGTTAGTACTGCTAGCTTTAAAAGTTCCAAAAGTGAACTAGCAGTACTAACTATGGGTTAGTACTGCTAGTTAAAAATACCCCTTAAAGTTTTCAAAAATCATTTTTCTTTTTATTTTAAGCTGATTTGATCCTAATTTATTAACAACAGATTATCAAACAACAAAATAAGGCATTTATAAGCAGACTTCAATCAAGAATAAGCACTTAAATAAGCTGAATCAATCTAACAGTTTTAACTCATGAACTAACAGTACTAACTAAGAAGGTGACACAAACTATTTCTAAACTGACAACTAAGCAAGATAAGCACTAAACATCATGATAAAGCATAAATAAGCAAATGTAAGTAACAATTAAGCACTAATGAGCAGCTCTGCAGTAAATAGGAAAAACAAGAGAAAGAGAAACTTACAACACCCTTGCTCAAAACAGGGCTAAACTAAGAATCTACAAGCTCTAGCTTGTCAAAGACAAGCTAGTGAGAGTCCATAAGCACATCCTTTGTTTGCTTATCATCCAAAAAAGTAGGCTGTGGTGTCTTTGAGAGTGATTTTTGTGATTTTCTCTTAACTACTTAACTTTTTAAATTTACTTAATTAAAGCAGCTTATAAACAAGCTGTATTGAGAGCCTTTTTTGAACACAAAACAGCACAATTAAGAAACTTAATAACTGGAATTGTAAATTGACTTAAAACCTCAAATTTGCATTAAAACTTGAAAGTGTTACAAAGCTGAAAGTATTGAAAATAAGCTGAAATGTAACTAAGAGCTATATATAAAAACGATCCTTTTTCTTGGGTTACAATGGCCCTATTTATACTAAAACGAATTAAGGTCTTGGTTTCTTGGTCTTTTCTTCTCTTCTTTCTTCTGTGTTTCTTTGTAGAGACAAAAACCAAGTGTGCTTGTTGTGTGAGGTGATTCTAAAACAAATCCCAGCCTTCAATTTCTTTTGTGCTTCTTTTGAGTCAATCACAGCCATCGAAAATTACTTGGAAATGGTGAGGGATTGCCAACATGGCAATTATAAGTAGGGGGGAAATAGTGGAGTGGTTGAAATGATTTATCCAGGGTGTTGAGTGGTTTGCAGGGTAAAAGTATGGGAAGACATCCCTTAGCTGTACCTGGGTTTTGTTTGGGCGGGAAAAATGGCTTTGGATAAGTTGGCAGCTTTGGCCCCTCAAGTCTTATAACTTCATTGCAAACTTCGCCCGGTTTGCAATTTCGACCCTTGCCTTTTACTCTTGTAATACAACTTGAGGTTTGGCAATTATAGTCCCTTAAGTTGTATTTTCTTCATTTGGTTGACTTTAGACTTTGTCGGGGCTGGCTTTCTGACTTTGACTGACTTTGGCTTTGATTTGACTTTGTCTTTTCCATTCCGTACTCGGTTTTGTCGTTTGTGGCTTTGTTTTTTTTTTGAATATCTGTTCCTACACAATTCAAATGCAAAACATACAAATACAATGTATTTTTGGTACGTTTTTAGTCATTTAAGTCCGTTTTTAATGGAAAATGGTATGTGTAATTAAGCACATACCAGATACATTGCTTGTTTTACTTTTGGACGCATGTAGCATTTAAATGATTACGAATTAGCCTAAGTACCAATAACCCACTATGCCCATTATCATGAATCGTTAATTACTTAGTGTAAGCGCAAGTGTTATAAGATTGACTTTCCCATCTAGGATTGGTGCCAACAAGGCCAATGGATGTATACCATATCAGAAATTTTAGGTGGTCTCGGGTTGGACACCTACTCGGGCAACTTTACTTTGCATTGAATTGCATACATAACTTTGTTTAGCTTCGGTGTCATGAGCTTAGCGCAATCGTAATTACTTTTGTGATATTGTATGTGTTACAATAGTCATACACTTTAAATCTTGCGGTCCACACTTAACATTCACTTAAACCTAAGAACTCACCAACTTTATGTTGACATTTTAAGCATGTATTTCTCAGGTGCTTAACCCGTAAGGATATTGATGAAGTGCATTGGAGTCAGCATCATCTTTGCTTCATCTCAAGGGATTTTATTCGCATTAAATCTATTCTCGTTGTAACAATACCATGATTTCTTTTTATGCAAACTTTGGGACCGCTTTGTTAAAACTTATTTAATTTTTAATGTATCAACGAGAGTACCTTTTTAAACGACTCATATAGAAGTCGTTCTTATATCTTAACATTTTCGAAATTTAAATGTAAAGATTAAGCCTTAGCTCGATATCAAACTAGGTTTTACACATTTTAGTATGTCTTAGCACCACACAAGAGGTTTACATACAAGTATACATGCGTGAAATATGCATGGTTGCACTATGCACAGACATGCTCATGTTGGTTTGTTAAATACAAACTAACGTGACCAATGACTAGAATCAAGGAATGTAAAGCATGACATGAGGCAGTCTTTTAATACGTGACTTACAAAGGTCCTAGCGTCTTGAACGTGTCGTGTAACGCGTAGTAGGACAACCCGATGTGCTATATCCAAATGTATGTCAACCCTAAGCTTCAAAGCTTATTAATCAACCCAATCTTGGCTCGTGCACCTCCCTATGACCTTGTATGAATGCTCTAGTATTGTTTGTGTGTGCGAATAAGATCAAAGAGGGTGTTTGGTCGCGGTTTGTGATCCGATATGTGTTAAAAGAGGTATATGTGTTTCTTGTTTGAGTGAGAGTGTGTTGTAAGAGTGTTAAATGGTGAGACTAAGTGAGTATTTATAGGCAAATGAGCTAGTTAGCTCCTCTTGATCCTAAACTAACTAGAAATCGAGCTATATAGGTGGTTTTGGGGATTTCTAGTTGCTTACACATGGTATTATGTTAAACCACTTGAGTACAAGTTTTAATTAGGCAAAGTTGTACAAGATTTGCTTAGATACTAGAAATCTTAAGGATTTGTATGCATACATGCATGTAGCCGTGGGATCCAAAGGGAAGCAAGGAGCAAATGGTTATTAACCATTGTGTAATGACTTAGTGGGAGACATTTAGGACTAACATTAATTAACTAGGAGATGTACAAGTACTTTAGGATCATTAGTAGGATTTTTAGGTATGTGTATGTGTGTAACAGGCCCCTAGTGGGTCACATACATAAAATTGATTTAATTTTTATGTTAAGGTTATAAAAGTGGGTGTTGGTTTGAGTCTAGGTAAGTCTAGGTATTTCCGGGGTGTGTCCAAATGTATTTTATTGCAAAACGTAACCCTTTTCGAGGACCAATAAAATGAAATACGAAAAGTACACAATTTTCTTCTTAATTATTATTTCTTACTTGGTGGTTGCACCTTAATTTATTTGATGACTGTTATATTTATTGGATTATTTCTTGTTCTACTCGAATTAGCTTAAACGTTAATATTAAAAGTAAACCGCGTGTTTGGGACCAAAAATAAATTGTACGAATAATAAATGTCATAGAAGGTAACCTGAAATTGAGAAAAATGTTACAGTCTCCACCGTGTAAGAGCTTTGTCCTCAAAGCTTAAGACATTGTAGTAGATGACGAAGCCCGGTTTATGAAGAGTTGTGGGTATTTCTGTTTGAATGAATCTTCACATTCCCAGGTGAACTCAGGACCTCTCCTCGAGTTCCAGTGAACTAAAAACCAATGGGTATCCGGCTTCGCTTCCAATCGTTTGATTCTACGTATCCATGATTTCAACTGGACTCTTCCACAACTGGAGTTTCATCACATGAATTCCTTCTAAACGACATGATCTAAAGGTTCGTCGGCGTAACATTTTTCATATTTTGACACATGGATGTATGGGGAAACTCTCTTAACTCTTGGGAAGTTCCAGCTTGTAAGCAACTTTCCATCCTTGGCTAACACACTTAAAGGTCTGAATATCTCGGTGTTCAGCTTGGCCCCGCTTTACCGAACTACGGACCCCTTTCCAAGAGAGGACCTTGAGCATAACTCTGTCCCAAACCTCGAAAACTCCGCATCTGACTTTCATTTCTGATCGGCGTATTCTCTTTTGTCGTTCCTGGAGCAGCTTGCATCCTTTGCTTGATCAGGATGATCTTTTTCGTTGTTTCTTAGATCAATTCCGGACCAGTCAGTTGGGCCTCCCCAACCTCGGCCCAGCACACCGGTGATCGACATTTTCGACCATACAGTACCTCATAAGGGGCGGCCTTTATGCTAGGTGATAAAGTTGTTGTAATGAAAACTCGGCCTATGGCAAATGTTTAAACCTAGCCTTTTTGCCTAAAATCGATCACGCAACACGTACGCCATGTCCTCGAGAGTTTGAATGGTTCTCTCGCTCTGGCCGTCAGTTTCTGGATGATATGTAGTGCTCATACTAATATATGTACCTAAAGCTTTCTGAAATGATCTCCAGAAATTTAAAGTAAATCTTCCATCACGATCACAAATAATTGAGGCAGGTATCCCGTGTCTTGCTACTATCCTATTCAAGTACAACCTTGCCAACTTTTCTAATGGATCATTCTCCCTTATTGGCAAGAAGTGAGCAGATTTTGTAAGTCGATCCATGATCACCCAGATGATGTCAAAGCCTTGTGATGACCTAGGAAGTTTGGTGATAAAATCCATCGTGATATTATCCCACTTCCACTCGGGTATTACTGGTTGTACTAACAACCCTGATGGCCTTTGGTGTTCGGCCTTGACCCTAGCATACGTTAAGTACTTACTAACATACGTGGCGATGTCAGCCTTCATGTTTGGCCACCAATATAATTTCTTTACGTCTTGGTACATCTTTTCGGAACCGGGATTGATAGAATATTTTGACTTGTGGGATTCGTGCATAATCACAGATCTTAAGTCTCTATAGCAAGGTAACTAACTCCTGCTGTGTAAACATAGTATTCCATCGACATGTGGTTCCAATCTTTCCTTGGGTATATCCCTTCTGATTATACCGCCTACGTCTTCATTCACAAGATTCTCTAGTTTCTGGGCTTCGATCTGAGCTTCTAATATTCGTTTGGGAAGATCCAAGCCAATTGTCATAACTAAGGCTCGAACCCGCAATGGCTCAATCCGTTCCTTACCGGCCCACGCATCGGCCACTACGTTGCCTTCCTGGATTGATAATGTATGTGTAATCGTAATCACTTAGCAATTCTAGCCAATGGTGTTGCCTCATGTTAAGCTCCTTCTGGTCGAGAATGTGTTATAAGCTTTTATGGTCGGTGAAAACGGTGCATCTGGTTCTGTATAGATAGTGTCTCCATATCTTTAGGGCAAATACTACCGACCCAAGTTTTAAATCATGAGTGGTGTAGTTCTTCTCGTGAACTTTTAGATGTCGAGAAGCATAGGCAATCACCTTTCTATCATGACTATCAATACAGCACCTAAAACCTTGTGTGAGGGGGGGGCCATCACAGATAGACCACAAAGTCTTCGCTCCCTACTGGTAAAGCAGATTGGTGCACTGTACAACTTTGCTTTATTAAACTGTAAAAGCGTTCTCTTCCTTTTCTCCCTAATCAAACTTGATTCCTTTCTGAGTAAGTTTCGTCATTGATTTAGCAATTTTCAAAAATCCTTCGATGAACCTTCGATGGTAACCCGCAAGACCCAAAAATTGGCGGATCTTTGTTGGTGTTTTAGGAGATTCCCAATCTTTGATAGATTCTATCTTGGCTGGATCGACATGTATGCCTCTGCTATCAATGACGTGATCCCGTAGGTATGTACCTTCGGAATCCAAAACTCGCATTTCGAAAACTTAGTATACAAACTGCTCTTCTTAAGCAATTCAATATTTTGCCTTAGATGTTCTTGGTGCTCTTTCTGTCTTCAATTAATATCTGTTTGTCAATCAATGAAGACAATTGCGAACTTATCCAAGTAAGGCTTGCACACTCGGTTCATGAGGTCCATGAATACCGTAGGTGCGTTTGTCAGTCCGAATGGCATAACCTAGAACTCGTAATGGCCATACCGAGTTTGGAATGCCGTCTTTGGAATGTCTTGTTCTCGCACTCTAAGCTGGTGATATCTTGATCTCAGATCTATTTTCAAATAAATATTGGATCCTTGGAATTGATCAAATAAATCGTCGATCCTCGGGAGTGGATAACAATTCTTTATTGTCAGTTTATTTAACTTATGGTAGTTGATGCACATCCTGAATGACCCATCCTTCTTTTTGACGAATAAGACCGGGGCTCCCCTAGGTGAGGAACTAGGCCTGATGAATCCTTTGTCGGAAATCTCTTGTAATTGTTCCGATAATTCCTTATTTCGGATGGAAATTTCCAATAGACACGGTTATTGCTTGCTCGATTTGCTACGTGGTGCGGCTTGGAATTTAAGTCGATTTTAGAATTCACTGCGAGCGTGAGGAAGAAACTGGCAAGTTCTCCGAGAAATATTTCAGGAAATCTCGACGATTGGTACGTCCTTTATTTTGTTGTCCTTCCTTTTGTCCTCCTCTTTCTTGCGAAATATTTGTGCTCTAAAAAGACCTGGCATCCTTTGCACATGTATCTTGAGCTGTTTGAAACATGGAGATAACTGTCAAACGAGATTCTCTGCCGTTCGCTTCTTCGTCGCCACAAAAGTCAAAGTTTATTCCACTAGGAAACTTGAAACAAGTTTACTCATCGTACTACGATCACGGCGTGACATTCTTCTTAACCAGACAATCCATACTGATAATTGAACATCGAAATACCCTGTTTCCGGCATTAGAACTATGTTGAACGGATGGTCTAAGAAATTTAAAGTGCAACCTCGTATAATAGTGTCTATCCCGGAATAATTTCTCATCCAGCTAATTAGCATTCATAACCATTCTGCTAATGGTTGCTTGGGACGATGTTATTCATTTTGTGGAACTAAATTACAGTGGATATAAAGCTTCTATCAGGCTCCAGTTATCGAATATAAGATAGATGCATAGTGGTTATTTAAGAGGAATGTACCCGTGACGACATTGCATCAGGGTTTCCCGATGCATTTCCTCTCTTTTCTGCATTCCCAACTGCATAACACCAGCATTGGCAATCCCGTTTCCTCCATCATTTTTCTTCAACTGTTTAGGACAATCTCTTTGAATGCCCTGTGCTCACATTCAATAAGAACCATTTCCTTGGAGCTGGCCCATTGCCTTTATGAGTTGATTAGCTGCATTTGTGATTACCAGTACTCCTGCAAGCGCGTGCAATATTTGCACTACTTGTTGCACGTGTGGCACTTTTGGGTGATCCGGGCCATTGTGGTGATATATGGCACTGGTGCACTTGGACAAAGTTTCCCTATTATTTTGCTTTCATTTTGCCTGGCCTCATATTGTAGTCCTTGGCGGACATTTGCTCTTGAAGGGTTGTTGCTGGTGACCATGGTTGTTCCTGGATGAATCATCAGCCTTCCTTTTGTTGTCAGATTGCCTTTCTGCGTAGGTGCGGAGTTTCTGATCCATCAAGTCGTTGGCCAACTCAATAGTCTCATCCAACGTCTTGGGTCTGGCAGATTTGACGTTCCCATAAATGTTGTCAGGAAGTCCACTGATGTACTTGTCAACCTTCTCGGTTTCGTTGGCAACAAACTTGGTACATATCAGGGTTAGTTCTTGGAAACGTTCAGTGTATGCTGGAACATCGTTCCCCTTGACCTTTAGGTTCCACAGCTCGATTTCTAATTTCTTGATTTCACCCTGCGGACAATACTTGTCCGTCATCTTTTTCTTGAGTACTTCCCAAGTCATTGCATATGCCTCAGGACCTAAGGTTCTTATCTGACCATTCCACCAAGTCAAAGTAGCACCTAACAGAGTGTAGGTGGCAAACTTTACTTGATTCTCAATAGCACAACCACTGATATTGAAATCTGACTCCATCTTCTCAAGCCACCGAGTCAAACCGACTACGCCTTCAGTCCTCTTGAAGTTCAAAGGTTGACACTTCATGAAGTCAGCGTAAAAACAAGGGCGTGCAGTTTGCACGTTCCTTCGGTTTTCCTCGTGCGAATTGTGGCTTCCATCTCTATTGGTGGAGTTTCGTAAAAGAGCTTGGTCAATCATTGCTTGGATGGATTTTGGAGTCATGTTGTTTGGGTTGGCGTTGTTAATAGGGGTATTTGGTCCTCTTTTGGTCGTAGGTGCCATGATTCGTCTAAATTACAAAAAACAAAATATGAGGTTATATGACAGAATATAATAATGTATAGATGAGATATCAACACAAGAGAAGTATATAGTATACACAAATCATTATCACATGTATTTTCATAAACTTTGAAAAATACTGAATAGGTGTCTGAGTATACTATAAATACAATACAAAAAGACCTAAGGCTATGTTAGCTGGGAAAAACCTAATACTTAACAGCCTATACAATGACCTAACAAGATAAATAACATACTCATAGAGTGGTTGTCAGCATCCCAGAAGCATTCCTGTGATATGGAATCTAGCTTGGTAATGGCTGTCTAGCTCTCCTCTGCCTGCTCTCATAGTGATAACAAAAACTTGGGCTTGCTGTCACTCATCTCTCGCCTCATGTCTCTAATGACTCGGAGAGTCTCTACCATCTGGTCCTGACGTCTACGGTCAGTCTCTCTCTCAAAGCGCTGCTAACTCGGACTGCTGCATCTAAAAGCGAGTCTCATGTACCTGATGCTGTTTTTGAATGAGAGTACCCTGCAGCTGTAGCTGTGTCTGGTGTACCTGGAGATAGGTCTCATATGCATATACATGATCATGATGGGTCTGAAGCTCCTGATGAGTCGCCTGACTTAATCCTATCGAGTGAGCCCAAGCCTCTCAGGAAGCATAGGCCTCCTCCTCCACCATCCATACTGTTTCTTGGAGAGTCATCCTATCCCTCATAAGTAATTCGACCCGCTGCGAGTCCATATCGACTCGCTGTGATATACGAGACGTACTATCCTGAGCATCCTCTAGTAAACATACAAGTCCTGTGTATCATGCTCATGGAGCTCATCAAGCTTTGTGACCCTAGTATTGACCTCTCCTATGGTCATAGGTGCTATCTCAGGAACTGCCTCTGTTGGATCTACCCAAGTATCCCTAATACCGTACCCAACATCTATAATCCTCTGTCGCCTCTCTTTAGCATCTACCGTGCTGACAAACCTATAATCTATCCCCCAACCTCTGGTAGGTCTAGCAGTAGAACTCTCTCCAACCTCATATCGGGAGCCTAGAGTGGAAAAATACAACCTCTTGCAGGGTGGCTGCTCAGACTCGGGGATATCATCCCTACGATTAACAGGTGGTGGTACGTATAGAGAAGGTGGTAGTGGTGGTATTGGAGGTTATGGTAATGCGGCAGTAACTACATTAATGAGAGCCTGAGTGGATGCTATCCTGAGTGTCTGGATTTGGGTTGGGCACTCAAATGATGGTAGTAAAGGTTATGGTATATGTAGTGGTGACAAATGTGCTGGTGGGGCTGTGTACCTAGCAAGGCACTCTCCTGTAGAGGGTGGTGATAGTGTGATAGGTGGTGATGGTGATGGAGTAGTCATGGCCAGAAGTCTCTCAACCTCTGCCTCTAGTGGGAGGGATATGGAAGTCTGAGGCCAGACGGTAATCCTAGCCCCAATAGTAATGTCAGTAGAGGGTGGTGGTTTAGCAGGATCTATTCCCTCAAGTGGGAAAACAGGCTCATCAACAGGTACAACAATAGCATAGTCGGCCGGAGCTAAGTGCTCCTCCTCTTCTTCCTCCTCGTCCTCATCATCCTCATCCTCACCATCAGCGTCATCCCCAGATGAATCACCATCATCATCATCTCCATCATCTTCCCCGTCTATAGGATAGTCGACCGGATCATCCTCTGTCTCATCATCCTCGTACTCCTCTGGATCCTCCTCTAGATCCTCCTCTGGATCCGACTCAGTAACATATCCGGGTGACTCAACAGTAGGTGAATCAACAGGAGGTAATGGTTTCTCCTCAGCTGGAAACTCATGCTCATCCTACAACGGTATATACTCAGGGTATATAGGCTCTGGCACGTAGTTAGGATCATGTGCCTGTACGAACATAGGCTCACGCTCATCCTCGTCCTGAGGAACTGGTGGTGTCTGTGGATCCTTGTAACATTCCGTATTTTCAGGTCTTTTACGACGTCATCTATTTTACTAATTAATTATTATTTTTTTCTTTTCTTTCTCGTACGCGTTTACTTTTATTTTTCATAGTTAAGATAAATCGCGTAAGCTATAAATCAATAATTAGCGTAAACGGACACCAAACAAATTAAAGTTTACGTCAAGTAATCATTATATTATTTTTACAAAAGTAATAATCAACTTTTTATATATATTTTTTTGTTGCGTAAAACGTTTACGTTTCGCAAATAAATACATTTAGGCATACCCGGAATCACAAAAATTAATCTACGCTTCAACAAATACCTATGTTTATATCCAATGCTCAAATTTTATAAAACTTTACCCATGAACATCACCCTTAGCCGAATTCTTCATAAGGAAATAAGCTAGATTATACACTTTACAAAGTTACATATTATAGTTTAGTAAAACTACAACTTATAACAAAATGCAAGTAATACTTCCTTATTTATCAAAAATATTTATGGTCTTGCTTTTCCTCATTTCCATGGGATAACATCCTCATTAGGGAACCAATGAACACAACTCATTAAGGCTTAGACTAGACCATGTTGTATTGACCAAGACTCCTTAAAACCCTCAATGTGTCCTAAGACTTTCAAGGGTTAAAGCAAGAAAAAGGAAGTTAGGGTTATCTTGGTTAACTAGGGTTTTCATCTCTTGCAAGCTTGGGTTAAAAATCTAAACAAGGGTTTAGATTATATTTCTCATCATCATACATCATAAGAAGGTCATCTAGAACCCTTTATGTTCTTTCAATATTCATTTTATGCATATGTTAAGTTCTATTATAGCTTGAATCACCATGT
>BQNB010114417.1:0-21755 GCA_026074375.1 Tanacetum coccineum
AGTCATATTATTGGTTTTATATTTGTCAAAAAAAAGTTTATAATAAAATCATAATTCACCTTATCCGTAAATGTAACAACTTCCTTCTTTCTCCCTCTCTCTCTCTCTCTCTCTCTTTGCCTCCTTTCACTTTTACTTGGGGGGAAACTTGCTTTCCCCCATACTTAGGATAATCACACTACTTCAAATGAACTTAGAAATTTGCAACCTTCGCACTTCATTATAATAGCGATACCAGCATTTATGCGCTTCAATTCATACACATAAAATTTCAGATAATTTAATTAAAAAGCTTTTTTGAACAAAATTATAGTATACTTATATTTTTATTTTTATTACCTCTTAATCAGTAAAATGTTTATAACACGCGAACATGTTCCTACTGCGGTCTCGTAAAGATTTCAAGCACAAGTTCTAGAATTAACAAATCACCGGCACACTCATATAATTTTAAATCGATACCAATACTCCAGATAAGGCGACAAACTACAAATACACAGCTGTAACGACGGATGAGACATTTGCAATTGCATTCAAACCTTAACTCGAGAAAGCTTAAGATCTAATCCTCACAAATTTTCTTTTGGGTGGTATAAATATGCTAGTGATGTTATCAATCCAGAGTCAGATTTTCTTATACGTGATCATTAAAATGTTATTTTTTCAAAAACTTTTATTATATTAATTCGAAAGATTTCTTTTTAAAGATACGTTTTTTACTTTTCCAGTTTATCTCCCCTCATACTTAATATGAGCATTGTCTCTAATGCGTGAAATATTATAGAGAAAGATAAAGTGGGAAAGTAAAAATAATACTCCTCTATATATGATGAATTTCCTGAATCTTTATTTCGCGTCATCACGTCACACATCTTTCTTCATTTTCCTGTTATAATTATAAATACTACAAAGCACATAATAATAATAATAATAATAATAATAATAATAATAATAATAATAATAATCCTAATTAATAGAAGGTACGAAAATATTGTTTGAATGCCAACAGAGGCATATTACACACCATAATAATAATAATAAAGTTTTTAGAGAAATTGTTTTTAAAACGTACGTGACCCAAAATATGCGGTCACACAACCAACTCGTGTCATCTCAACACTACTCATCATCATCTCCTGGCTGCTACTGCTGGTAATACTGCTGATAATACTGGTCATACTGCTGCTGATCATATCCAGGTGGGTTAGGCTCCCTACAGTGGAACACTATAAACCCCAGCCATGTGCGTAAATACCCTAGCATACCTATCCCAGTAATAAGACTTCCTATAAGACATCCTCTCAATCTCCCCCTGGCGTATCTCCATGCTACCCATCCTCTCATACAAATCCTGCATCGATGCTCTTAGGGTCTAGGAATAGCCACTCTTAGTACACCTAGCTCTGGAACTTCAGGAACCAGCCTACCCTCAAAGTCGATCAACTCTCTAAGTGTAGTAGTATCCAAAGCTCTACAGTAAATCAGAGCACTTAAACTGTTCAACACCTCTTCAGACAGCAAATTCTTCCTCTTAGCAATCTTTGTAATAAACTGTCCACATGAGATCATACTCTCTTTTTGACTACCAGCTTCTTTCCTCTTCATCCACCTTGCTATCAACCAAGCAACATTTTCATACCCATTTTGGTGTCTAGCTTCGAACATACTCAATAACCACAAATCATTTTTCTGCATCTTGTCATACCCGGTTGTCCTTTGACACAAGCCATAACTGATCATTTTATGTAATACCCTCAAAACTGGCTTCTGGATAGTAGAAGCATGACTCCTTGACAAACTAAGATTTTCCTCTCAACTGATGCTCAACCAATACTCTCGAGCGTTGAACTGCTCATCGCTACGCAAGCCACCTTGGAAGTACACATCAAATCCTTCTTCCTCGATCTCCTATGAGTGATACAATCCAAACCTCTTTGCAAACTCTAGCAACGTCCAACTAAAAGCACGTCCACAAAGCCTAAACTTGATTATCTTTTTGGTACTCAGCTCATCATCAGCACAAACTTCATCAAACTCGTAGGTAGAATAGAACTCATGGCAAAGCTCACTAAAAATTGGCTCTTCAATGTTAAAAGCCCTAGTCCACGCTTCTGAAGTAAATATTTCCTCATCGGTACCAGCCACACTCAACTTGATTGTCAACATATCCTAAATCTCTTCACCACAAGCCATTTGATTCAACAAGTTCCAATCTACAACGCACGATGAGTAAATGAGTCTAGGAAGCAATTGAGCAAACCTAGTGTTGTATCGACTCTTAGCAGCCTAGGTACACCCTTCCCAAAGCAAAAATGGGTGATGGACACGTGGAAGCATAGCTTCCTCCACCGTCTCGTATTGTCGGGAGCATTTGGATCGTGAGGATCTGGCTTCATCATCATGTGTTCCGATAGTCTACACATAAAAAACAATCCACAATAAAGTATATAATGATGTTAGAAAACAATTAGTATCAATGAATGAGTTTTTGATATGTTTTCATACGTTATGTGAGCTTTTGGTCATAATTATGCGTCGCACTTCGTAGAAGTGCGGCGTACTACCTGGAAAATTACTAAGTGCGCCGGTTACTTTTTGGGCTGGTTCAAACAATTTCATTTTTTTTCTTATATTTTGCAAATAATTAATAAATATTCATGAACAGTAATTTTAGATTTGTAAAAACTTTACAATGCACTTTTACAACAATGTCCTAAGTGTTAATCATACTTTTATAAACATAGAATTTGTTTTCCCTAATTATAATTATACATAAACTTATCAATATAAATTTGAACAAATTGGTAGTAAATAAGTTAAAGAATGAAATTAACATACCCTTAGCATGATTACTGATTTGATGGATTGGTTTTTAGAAATTTTTCTTTGACTTTTGGTGAAAACCCTGACTGTTGTGTGTTATGGTGTCTGTTTTTATAAAGTGAGAAATCTTGTTTTATAAGTTTTTTAGTTGAAACAGCCCAAAAGTGCGGTAGTACTTTTGCCTTTTAATTTATATATTTATTATATGTATATATATTTATATATATATCTATATATATATATTATTAAACTTACCTTGTATGTTTTATAACTTCAATATAAATATTTATTCCAAATCCGCCAAACTGACTCTTTAATATTAATATTATCGGACTAATGTCAGTACATCAAATGCAATCCATTATATATTTATACAATTGACTTTATTTGACTCAACATTAAAAAGTAAAAACGGGAGCACATAGTTACTCCATCATTTCCAACTCAATTTTTGGTCCTTCATTCTTGAAACCAATTGGGCAACATGATGTCACTCAATTAATGATACTTAGACAACCTTATGCTTGTTTTCTTTGGTACAAAACCTTGATCATACACATTTCCATAGGGATCGGTTATGTAACACCCCCAAAATGGGCCACAGCATAATATGATGTTTTGGGGGTATTACTTCATAGATCAATAGCACAAGATATGAGAACGACCTCTATAAGAGTCGTTTAAAATCTAATACATTGGATTTCATAAATGGTTCGTTACAAAAGCTCATAATCTTAACTTGTTTAACTTGGAAAAGTAAAGATTTCACAACATAACAATATCCCAAAATGTAATGCATGTAAGTCTTTATGATAATATGACTTCAAAAGACGACCATCCAATGTATCCAATACTTGCACCTTATTGACCTGAGAAAACATGTTTAAACTGTCAACAATAATGTTGGTGAATTTATAGATTTATAATTTGAATGAAGCGGATAGCAAGATTTCCCTGTAATAAAGTAACAAATACAATATCACAAAAATGTATTACGAAATGCAATAAGCTCATGACACTGAAGCTAAACAATGTATGTATATCAAATACATATGAATGATGGTGCCCAATGTAGATGTTCAACCCGTAACATCTATGATTTCAAATGGTATACATTCGTCGTTTCCGGCCAACCGATAAACTAGCAAGTGCTACTTGCCCGAACGGGGATGTTAATCCTAAATAGATCTATTGATAACATTTGCGCTCACACAATGCAATTAACAATTGCATCTATGCAATTGACAGTTCATGATGATAGGCATAATGAGTTATAGCTACTTAGGCAAACTCGTAATATTTGAATTTAAAATGTACTTGCATCCATTTTGTAAAACAAACATGATCTCATCCTCGAGATTTGATAAATGATCGAAAAAGTATAAAAGTGGGGACTATAAACTCACATCAAGCAATGATAACGGAATAGCAAGGTAGTGGCACGAAAAACGATGCAAAATACTTTATCCGCAACCTATGGAAAAATAATACATATTTACTAAACGAAAAAATAATAAGCTAAATACTTGCAATCTCGTCCCTAGTGTGTGCTTGAACTCTATTTGAAATAATCATGTTTGCAAACAATTTCTTGTTTTAAAATGGTCAACTTTTATGGGTCAACGTGGTCAAACTATAAGTACGCAATTTACGACTTCAGACTTTTAGGAAACTAGGTCCCATATACTATAAAACATTAGTTTAGATCAGCCCTTGGTTTAGTCTCTAAGTGTGTCAAATAATTAGACGAAACGTTGACGTTTAACTAAATCAAATAAGTGAAATTTTATTAAGTTTATATATTGGATGACTTGGAGTTTTACAATGAATTTATGGATTCATTATTTAACTATAATGATAACTAAAAATATATTTGAAAACTTGACCATGTCGTCTACAACTTTCGTTAAATAAGTCTTGTCCAAAAAGGTCGTTTGGTTGGTTAAAAATAAGGCTAAACATAGGCGTCTCGCTAAGGCAGTTTGTATACTTAGAAAAATAAAGGTTGGTTTCAGCATGTATTGTTTGCGTGGTCAGAGTTTTGGGATCAGATTGTGACCTCGATACTCAATGCTAGGACGAAACAAAAATATCTTAATAAACTAGGTCATACTGGCTCTAATTTATCTTTTATAAACTTTGTGTGACGGGGTCGTTAACAGGGTAAAAAGTGGTCGAAAGATGGGGATGCATGTTGAGCAGACCTGACAGGGTGCACACCAAGTGTTTGACAGTTTGTCGACACCCGTGACGAACACCCCTTTTTAACTACAAATCACGAGCTGGTTACTAAATGAAAATGAATGGTTTTTATTCTATCTTAAAGCTGGTACTTTAGGCTTTGATTATCATTATTTGGTTCGTCATTTCAGTTAGTAAAATCAACACAATAATTCGAAGAAAAGGCTTCGTTGATCGTTTACAAGGCAGTGGGAAAAAGTGACCGTTTTTACGCCAATCTTTGAGACCTTCTAACTTCTTCGTCTCTTGAGGAAAGTTAGTGATTCCAGGGGCAAAATACTCATTATATTTCCTATTTATGAAAATAATTACGTTCACTTTTTATGCTTACAGTCTAGTGGTCGAGTAGGATACTTAAAACTACACGTATGGGCTGTTTTTAAAAATCACATAACACATGCGTTTTTGTTTCTAACCTAATAGTGAGCGCCAAGCTACAAATGGCTGAGTATTCTAAACCTATTATCCTAGTTTAAGCATGGTCCATATCCCTTTTTAGTCACTTGACCAAATTTTATAAAGGTTTTTGATGTTATTTGATTTATATATCAGAAAGTACTAAAATGGGGTTTTTGTTTCTTAACATAATTCAAGCACACTGCAATGGCATAACAATTGCACATATAAAAGATAAATAACAAGAACAATTTGCTTACAATTCAAAGACGAGCGTAAAGGAGACTAGACTCAGTGACGATGATGAATACTCAGCCCTTATATCCTTCACGTATGCAAAACCAAGCACTCGATCCAAAAACCATCCACGGTTGTTTCACTCCTTGTAATCACGAACACGGACGTTGTTTACTACCTTAATGTGGTCGGTCAACAAGAAAACAAAACACTAACAAAACTAGTTAGGGTTTCGTTGGAGATGTTAGGGTTTCTAGGGTTTATGGAGGAAGTGATGGTGTGAGGATTGTGTGTGTATGTGTCTAAATCAGAAGTAGGAGAACAAGGGAAAACCAAAGTGATGAGAGTATTATGATAACTAGATTGTATTGTTTCTGTGTTTTCAAAGAAATATACCTGGTATTTTATGCACAAATAAGAGGCAGGCATAGTATTCCCATGTAGAGTCACGTTTGAATGTTAATCCAATTAGGGCAAGGATTTCTTAGGTTTAAAACATGGTCAATGTACATGGATTTAAAAGGGAATACTGTTGGAGGTGTGGAAGCAAAATCAAGAGAAGGAGTAGCCTAAATATCACGAGTGTGTATGGGGTTTCACAAAAGAAGTCATGGGCTTTATCCAAAGGTTATTAGGGTTAATGTTAAATGGGTTTTAGTATCTTTTTAAGCATCATACGGTTTGAGGGAATTTAAACAAGGTTAAACACGATTAGTTTGCTAAATTGTAGGAGTACATGGGTTTTTATCCTAGTTTTATTTAGTTTCCTAATGTATAGAAGTTAAAATTGTTGGTGTGGTTTTTTTTTTTTTGGATTTTTACTTCGATAGAATTAAGTAAACATGACTATGTACTTTCTTATCGTGAAAATAAATTAAACAACAACTTTATGTTACATTAAGCCCATT
This sequence comes from Tanacetum coccineum, assembly GCA_026074375.1. Lineage (NCBI taxonomy): Eukaryota > Viridiplantae > Streptophyta > Magnoliopsida > Asterales > Asteraceae > Tanacetum > Tanacetum coccineum. Next base: position 6,606 of record BQNB010114417.1, read on the forward strand.
AGGCTTCAAAATGTTCAACAAATATAAATAGAGATATTTCGGTTATAACAATAGCCCAAGATGTAATAAGACCCTAATACTTAATGTGTAGACTCATCAATAGTATTAGACTTCCAATGTATCATCGCACCTCGTGCCTTATTGACCTGAAAAACATGCTTAAAACATCAACATAAAGTTGGGTGAAACATAGGTTATGAAAATCTAATGGTATGACCGCAAGATTTTCCAAGTGTATGATTAAGAGCAACACAAGTCATTCATCATAAAAAGTGATTACATTTTCCTAAGCTCATGACACCAAAGCTTGACATGTATGAATGCAAATAAATTGCCAGTAATTGCCCCTGGATGATGTTCTAACCCGAAACATCCCAAATTCGACATGCTATAACGTTCGTTCTCGGTGATAGCTAGTCACCCAAACGGGGATTGTCAATCCCGAATAGATCTATCAATAACATTCGCGCTCACACAATGCAGTTCCCAAATACAACTATGCAACTAACAGTTCATAATACAGGGCTCAATGGGTTATCGCTACTTAGGCGAACATGTAATCGTTGTTAAGAAAAATAGTACACATGCGTCCAATTTGATAAAACAAAGCAGCTTCTCACCCCAAGGATGTAAAACTTTAAATAATTGTAAACCCTGCGGGGCTATGAACTCACCTCAGTAAATAGTCCTCTGGAAATTGATAATAGATATCCAAGTATGAATCACACCGTCAAATACCTAAGTAAATACGGCCAGTCTTAGTCTACAAAATTTAAGGCGTAAAGACACACTGTATAAAACGTTTAAAAACAATAAATTGCTAGTATATATATACTGTTATCACTCGTGTGATGGTGCATACGTGTTAGAAATAATGTATTCATCGTTACTCCTGGTAGTTATAGTCATTGCTACTGGTAGTATATTAGTTACTCCTGGTAGTTATAGTCATTCCTACTGGTAGTATATTAGTTACTCCTGGTAGTTATAGTCATTCCTACTGGTAGTATATTAGTTACTCCTGGTAGTTGTAGTCATTCCTACTGGTAGTATATTAGTTACTCCTGGTAGTTGTAGTCATTCCTACTGGTAGTATATTAGTTACTCCTGGTAGTTGTAGTCATTCCTACTGGTAGTATATTAGTTACTCCTGGTAGTTGTAGTCATTCCTACTGGTAGTATATTAGTTACTCCTGGTAGTTGTAGTCATTCCTACTGGTAGTATATTAGTTACTCCTGGTAGTTGTAGTCATTCCTACTGGTAGTATATTAGTTACTCCGGTTTTGTAAAAATTGCATTTTTACTCCAATTAAATCCCACCAAGTGGCAATATGTTTAATTATGTCAAAATAAACCATATAAGCCGCCATAGCTTATAAATAAGCTCTAACGAGCTTATTATGGCTTAATGGGCCTTATTGGGCCCATTAAGGTCCATTAAGTGTTCTAAAGGTCCGTTTTAGTTTTAAAAAGTACTAAGGCCTTTGTTAAGCTTATTTAAGCTACAATATTCGGTTTGGCTTATTAATAACTCATCGAGCTTATTTTTGGCATTAACGGAGCCCTCATTGGGCCTTTAAGTCCGTATAGCGTTGAAAAGGCCAAAAGATTTTAATAAGTTCAAAAGGTTCCAATAAGCTCAGCAGGGTCTGATAAGCTTAGAATAAGCTCGGGGAGCTTATTATAGCTTATTTCGAGCTTATTGGGACCCGTAAGCCCAATAGCTTAAACCCGATACACCCTTTTTGGTTTCCTATTAGGCCTAATAGAAACCCGAATAACCCCTTAAGCCTTTCGGCTAATTTATTTAGGGTCCATTAGTGTTACTTAAGCCCATTAAGCTCATTGAGCTTATGAGAGTTCATCAATAAGCTGCCTTGAGCTTATTGTGAGCTTATTGTGAGCTTATGGCTCGACTAGGGCTCGTTAGTGGGCTAGGAAGCCCGATAAGGGTCCGGTTTGGTTTACCCTTTAGGTTAGGGTTTTTACAAGTTCAATAAGCATACTAGCCTTTCAAATAAGCTCGTAAGTCTTAATAATAAGCTGTGGTCTTCAAAAAGGGGTGGCCTGTTGGGCCGGTTGGGTCCCATAGTGGGCCATTGGGTTATAAACGAGCCCATTAAAGGTCCCTTAGGCTTTTTATTTAGTTTTAGGGCTTATACTTCCAATAAGCACTCGATAAGCCAAATAAGTCATGCTATATCGCATGCATTCTTTTAATAAGGTCCTACGTTCGTTTCCAAGCCATGCCATAACATTTACACGTAGAGTTTACGTGGTGTTTTTATGTAGTTCGAGTATAAGTGTTTCATTTCCATGTACGTTTCCTTTATTGAGTCTAAAAGGCTAGTTTACGTCCTAGCTTATCTTACATTACCCTTTTAACGTGTATTAGCACCACACAAGGTCAAATCGTATGTATATTCATGCACGTATGCCACGCATGGATCGAATCATGCGTGTTCACGCCTATGAGCATTGTTATTCGTATATATAACGTGACCTACACGACTAGACACCAAGTAACAACTATAACACGAAGTGTATAAGCTTGAACGTGACTTACAAAGAGTCCTAGTGATTTGTTTCGAGTGTTTGCAAGGTAGAGCAATGCGTGTACACCCAAACGTGTATACTTCTCAAGCTTCAAAGCTTGTAACCCAATTCCTTAGCTCGTGTATGCTTCCACAAACGTGTAAGGGGTCTTTAAGATTACTTGTGTTCTTGAAAGGGAAATGTGAGTCGCGTATGGTTCGGTTATTGGTGTAGCCGAATGGAAAGGGAGAAATGAGGAAGGTTTGTCTTAGTGAGAGTGTTTAGAAGTTTTAGAAATGTATCTTGTGAACTTAGGAGTAGTATTTATAGACAATTTGTGGCTAGTTACCTCTCCTTAGTCCTAAACAAACCAAACGAGCCCTAGTTAAGTGGATTATAGGGATTTCTAGTTTGTTGCACCTTGTTTTATGTTAAACCACTAAGTACATGTTTTAATTAGGCAATGTTGTACAAGATTTAGTTTGATTCCTTGAAATCACAAAGATTTGTGTGTGGGTTCTTGTTTTGCCGCGGCTAGAAGGGATCAAGGAACAAAAATGGTTATTAACCATTGGTTAATAAACTAGTAGGAGACCATTAGGACTAGCATTTATGGGAATTAAGATGTACAAGTACTTGCTAAGATCATTAGAGGATTTCTTAGCTAGAAAATCACTTAGGACGATTTCTATGTGGATTAACTCACCACATTCGGCCAACATTGAACATTTGTACAAGATTTGATTTAATTTTTGTGTTTAGGCATTAGAAGTGGGTATTGGTTTGAGTCTAGGTAAGTCTAGGTATTTCCGTGGTGTGTCTAAGTGTATTTTATTGCGAAACGTAAGTCATTTACGTGACCAATAGAAATAAGAATGAACAAAGCCAATAATTATCGTCCTAATAATTATTAGACACTTGCTTGACGTAAACCTTAATTTATTTGGTGACCGTTTACGTTGAATGATTATTTCTAGTCTACGCGATTTAGCTTAAAAGTCAAATTAAAAGTAAACGCATATTGGACTAAAATAAATAATGATCATTAATAGAGTCGTACAATGACATGAAAATGAGAAATGTTACAGTCTCCACCCGTTAAAAGAGCTTTGTCCTCAAAGCTTAAGACCTTGTAGTAGATGACGAAGCCCGGTTTGTGAAGAGATGTGGGTATTTCTTCTTGAACGAATCCTCACGTTCCCAGGTGAACTCAGGACCCCGCCTAGAGTTCCAGCGAACCTTAACCAGTGGTATCCGGCTTCGCTTCAATCGTTTGATCTCCCGTTCCATAATTTCAACGGGCTCTTCCACAAACTGGAGCGTGTCATCAATGTGAACTCCTTCCAACGGCATGGCTAACGGTTCGTCAGCGTAACATTTCTTCAGATTAGACACATGGAAAGTATGATGAACTCTGCTCAATTCTTGGGGAAGTTCCAGCCTGTAGGCAACATCCCCAACCTTGGCTAACACCTTAAAAGGTCTGACATATCTCGGGTTTAGTTTGCCCCGCTTAATGAATCGCACAACCCCTTTCTAAGGTGAGACCTTGAGCATAACCATATCTCCAACTTTGAATTCCATCGGCTTACGCTTCAAATCAGCGTAGCTCTTTTGTCGATCCTGCGCAGCTTGAATTCTCTGCTTGATCAGGACGATCTTCTCCGTGGTTTCCTGAATCATCTCGGGACCAGTAAGTTGAGCTTCGCCAACTTCTGCCCAGCACACAGGTGATCGACACTTTCGACCATATAGTGCCTCATACGGTGCGGCCTTTATGCTAGCGTGATAGCTGTTGTTATACGAGAATTCGACCAATGGTAAATGCTTAACCCAGCCCTTTCCAAAGTCGATCACAAATTCGTTACTTCGAGTCGTGACAAACTAAGGACACTTATGAAAACTAGGCCATGAGGACAATAATGTATCTTTTATAATTTTTGTGGTTAGGGGCCGATATCGAGGTCAAAATGAGCACGAAGTAGGGGGTCAACCCTTCTGTAAGCAGTACTAACTATATAGGGGCAGTACTAACTACACGGGAACAGTACTAACTTTGGGGCATGATTTCGAACTCGTTACTCAACGTTTTTTGATCATTCAAATTCCTAAATGAAGCTTACTAAGTTGACTATAAAACGCCCCCAATTCCTACCCTTAATTTCCAAATCTAATTGGATTGAAATAAAGCCTAAAGTCGACCAAAAAGGGCAGTAGTAAAATGACAGATTTTCGTCTATCTTTGTGACCTTCTAATTCTGCCAATATTTGACGAAAGTAAATTATTCCAGGGGCAATTTACTCACTACCTGGCCTATTTTTGAGAATAATTAAGTAGTTCCATATACTTCATGTTTTAGGGATCGAACAATGTACTTTAGTTGACTACACGCATGGGCTTATATTACCAGTAATAAACGAGCATACATCATTTGTGTACTAAACCCAATATGCGAGCCTAGCCACAACGCATGAGCATCTAACCCTAACAGCTCAACGCAACTATGACCATGTAATCATTAGATTCTTTGCAAGTTTCAATTACATCTTACATGTTATTGTCCTTATTCCCGGAACTAAAAGAAAAGGGGGTAAGTTTTCCTTTATCTGATTAGCGATTCCAAGCCACAAATGGCTGACATTCTAATCTCGTTACCCTTGAATAACCATGGCTAAATTCATTAGACACTTAACAAGTCCCATAGCTTGCTACTATTTTATTCGTGTACATAAAATAACCAAAATAGGTTTTCTCTTTAACAGGTTTTTAAGCACACAACTACGGACACAAGAATGCATATCAAACGTAAATAGCAAAGAGTGATTGCTCATAGAAAATGTAGGGCGAAACGCGTAAGAACTCGACTCAACGGAGGTGGTGAATACGCGAAACTCGCTTTCCCCTCGACGTAAAAAAAAGAAAAACCCAAACACCAAACCTATAATCAACTGCGACTGTTTGCACCCTTGTAATCACGAATAACAAGCGTGCCTGCTGCCGTAACGTTGGGGTTTAAACAGGAATGAAAACTAAGGAAACCTAGTTAGGGTTTTCGTAGGTTATATCAGGGTTTTCTAGGGTTTTTGGTGTATAATGAAGGTACAAAGAAAAGGGCGTGGTTCTGCTGTATGAGTCGAGACCAAAAAACCAAAGTGAGACAAATGAGGTGTGATATTGAGGATGTTGTTGTAGCTGTGGTTTCAAGGAAGTGTGCATGATCTTCATATACACGCATATAGGGCATGTATAGTAATTCATATTGAAGTCACATTCCATGGCTAAGCCGAATAGGGTAAGTAGGATTCTGGGTTATCCCTATACAGGTCATTCATACATGAAATTTAAAGTTTGATAACTATTAAGTAGAGGGGAAATCAAAACCAATGAAGTAGCAGCTAGTATGAATCACGGGTGGGAGTATGGGAATTTTGGAGAAAACGATCATGGGCCTTTATATGTTGGGTTAAAGAGTTATTATAGTGATAGGATTGTGTATTATGGACCTCATTTAACATTCACATTTTCGATGTAGGTAGAAACTGGAGGGAAATATACACAAATTTGTCTATCTAATAGAAATTACATTTGTTTCATTACACTATGCTTATTGATTTAAAGTTAACTCCCATTGTTTTTGCCTTATTTGAAAATCTAGAAGAAAAAATATAACTCTATTCCAAAATTTCCTCATTAGGATTAATACTAAGTGATGAAATGATGACACATATATACGTTTGTGGTTAGCTAAGTCATATGAAAAAAATATAAAAGTGAATGATGGCTAAGGTCTTTAGCTTAAGCGTAGGCTTATTCATGATATCAAAAGGCCTTAGTTAAGTTTTACTTATTATGGTTTAGCTGAGCGATCTAAAATAAAAAGTAACTATGTATAAATGGAAGAAAATGGAGTTATTGAAATTGTTATGATACCTGAAAACACGGGGTGTTATAATACTGGGGTTATCAATTCACTCAATGATGTTTGTTACGATCTAATGCATCAACTTGAGAACTTTTGCTGCTCTTATCAACAGGAGCCTATCTGGAAAGACTAGTGCTCTTGACAAACTTCGTCTTTCTCGAGCACAAATCCTTTGGGGCATGTACCATCAGAAGAATGTAGACTATGTGAAACTACTCTGGGAAGACTTCAATTATCAGATTGACAACAAAGTCTACAAAAATCAAGACAAGATGTACTACCCTTGATTCACAAAAGTTATCATCCACCACTTTCTTATTCAAGATAAGATACTTTCATGGAGAAACAAAATTGGGACGCACACCTCAAAGGATAACTACTTGATTAACACCTTAAGATTTGTTTCAAGAAAAGAATCATCTCAAATCTATGGAGCTGTTCTACCTGAATGTTTGACCATTCCTGAGATGAAGGAATCCAAGGCTTACAAAGACTTAACATGGCTAAGCTATAAGGAGTAGTGACCTCCCAAATTGCCAGGAAAATCAAGAAAGCGCTCCATCTAAGAAAGATAGTTGTTCATGTTCCACGCAGAGAAGAATCTGTCTAAATAGGAGAAAAAAAAAACGAGTTAAGGGAAACCTGGCCAAGAAGAGTTATACAACAACTCTCAGCTACAGGTTATTGTCATCCCGAGACTGCCATTAAAGCCTAAGTCAAAGGAAGGAAAAGTGTGACTTTGGAGTAGACATAGGAAAAGGAATTGAGATTTAATCGGAAAGTGGGTTTTTAGCTGAAAAAGCTCAGTTGAAAGAAATAAGGAAAAAGAGTATGCGGGACTTTCACAGGATACATCCTAGTGGTTCTGGTATAATTGCTGAAAAACCACCAAGAGTTGAAAAGATCAAGCCTATTGTCACAAATGAAGGAACTGGTGATAAACTAGGGGTTCCCGATGTACAGAGATGACTCAACTGAGAGTGAATCAGAATCTTGGGGTAATGATGAAGACGACAACAATGATGAAAGTGATGCAAAAAATGAAAGCAATGATGAAGAAAATGAAAGTGATGATGAAGAAACACAATCCTATAATGAAAAAGGTTTAGGTTCCGATGAGACACTAGATTAATCAGTTTTCCGAATCTAGCACATTGAGAAATAAAGAGAGATGTTAATAGAATATGATGAAGTAATGAAGACCGTCTCGATCATTTATCCGTCGCTCTAATGATGAAGATGATGATAATATGGAAACAAAGAATGATGAAAAGATGGAAGGTGATGAAGACAAAGGAATGGATGATACTACAACTCAATTTGATGATGATGTGTATGAAGGATTAAATGAGCCTATTCATCCTACAGGAGAAGGTGCTCTAACAGAGGGTGTCGATGCTGAAATGGTTGATGCTCAACATGGGAATGAAAATTTAGTGATCACTCAAGAACAAGTTACTAAAGATGCTCATGTGACGATTTCAACTGTTGCAAAGGAAACTGAAGCTCCAGTTCCTAGCACCTCTCATTCATCTAACTTGGCATCAAAATTCCTAAATTTTTTCAGATATTCCTCCTCAACTTCTTTTCTATAGTTTACCCTCAAGTGCATGAAAGCTTTAAGCTTACAATGGAGGAGCACGTCCACATAGAGAATCCACCATGCTCATCCGGGACTCTTTCATCAATGAAGAATCTTGATGATGCATTTACCTTTGGTGATCAACCTAAATGACAAATCACCAAAAGAAGAACCGAGAAAAGCTAATGTACAAACTAAAGTTGAATCCATGGTCACTGTTCCCATTCATTAAGCTTCATTATTAGTTCTTCCACTATTCACTCCAATCATTAATCTTACACCTCCCAAACCTGTGTCACCTCCTGCTCAATAACCCAGCTTTACAGCAATAACCGCAACAACAACAACAACACTTCCACTACCACCACCTCCACGATAACAAAGCACAACAAATCCTGACCTAGCCAATCATGTCTCTGCACTAGAAAAGAGAAGTGCTAACTTTAAGGAGAAACACCAGCTCCAAGACAAGACAACTAAAGCTCTTGCTTCCAGGATTTACAATCTGGAGTATCATGACTTGTATTCAAAGATCGACAAACAAGTCAATGAGGTAGTCAAAGAAGCTGTCAACAATGCTCTTCAAGCTCCACTTCGTGACCGCTTCAGAGATTTGTCTGAAGTTAAAATGAAATAAATACTTCATGATCGGATGTTTGAAATTGCCTCCTACATATCACATCCAGATCATGCAGCTCTCTGCGAAGCTCTAGAGGTATCCATGCAACGTGAAAACAACAATGAACTTCATGCAACATTGGCTCAGTCTCGTAAGAGACGCCGTGATGATCAAGATCCTCCTCTACCTCCTCCAAAGAACTCAGACCAAAGCAAGAAGAAAAGGTATTATTATGATATATTTGCTTCAAAATAGCCTCCAGTTCAAAAGTCCTCAGCTTGGAAGACCTCTAACACAAGAGAAGCTCCCTCCTCGCTCCTCTAAGCAAAGGTTTTTGCTTCCCCACCAGAACACCTATTGATGTTGTTCCTAAACAGATGATGCGCATCTCTTAGACTCAGAGGATACGGTGCTGCCTACCTTCCAAAAGATCAGATCGACCAGATGTTAAAGCGTTACCAGAAAGTGAAGAATCACCAAAAACACCTAACCTGAATGGGTCATTCCTCGAAATGGCTTTCATGAGATAAGAACACTTGGTGATGCACTGGCCAAAACGTATAAAGATCCAGAGGAATACAAGTTTTCGGGAAAATCTAGAGATATGGGATCTCAATCAAATGGTATTGCAAACAGATTGGTAAGTCGAAGCTCGTCAAAGCTGATTTGGAAGGTCTAGATTACAAGTTAGTCAAACCATTTCACAAGAATAGTATTTCCCTTCAATTTCAAATGGAAGAGTGCCACTTATTACTGACGGACCAGATTAATTTGATTAATCCTGAGGGTAATCGAGTCGTGCAAGACATCAGCAAACCTTTACCTCTAGGAGGACCACCAGGTCAGGTAACAATTCAAACTCAATACTTCTTTAATAAAGACCTAGAATATCTTGTATCAGGTGACAAAGAAAGAAGGAATGCTTTGTCAATATCCAAGCTGACAAATGGTTTCTATCCAGGACTTCCAGGCTTCGAAGAATTAAGTACGTCACCATTATGGACTGAAAGTGAACGTGACTACGATATTAGTACAACCTACGGTATTTTACATTGGTGGTTCAAGTACAAGGAATTCTACATTACCATACACAGTGCCCCTTCTAATCGCAGTGCAGTCAGATCCCACATGAAGATTCTTAGTGTTGTTAGTCTCAAGACCTACTCTAGATACGGTTACACATTCTTGAAAGATATTGTTTTACGTAGAGCTGACTACAAAGAATACAAGATCTCGGAAGCCGACTTTAAAAATCTGCATCCAAATGATTTTGAAGACATGTACCTGCTTCATCTTCAAGGCAAGCTCAACCACTTATCTGGAGCTGACAAAGTTCATCTATTTAACGCAGTCAACTTGTAGATTAGGAACATAGTCATCAGACAACGTGTGGAAGACTTGCAACTCGGTATTGAGAGCTATTAAACGAAGCTCAACCTTACACAGCCGAGATAGGATGCAACTGATTTTCAATTTAAAGAAGATTACACCATTGTCCACAAGCCAAGGGCCGTAATCTACCGAGATAGGAACAATCAGAAGAAGATGATGAGAGGAATGAGGTGCACAAGTTCAACTATGGCACGTTGACGAGAATTCTAGAAAAGTTGGATTTCACAGTCAAAGACTTTGAGCTGTTCAAGTTCAATCCTGGCATGGAGCATAGGATTTGGTCTGAGGATGATAAACGGAGGAGTCCAGAGTTCATCAAGCTTATTGAGAGAAGGCTCAAGATAAGGCGAATTTTCCAGAGTCTTGAAAGCTTTGTTAGTGGACAGTTAAGAGATATTGACTACAGAATCATCTAAAGAACAAAATGATCTCATCATTCCGGTACTAAGGTCAATACCTTCTAATATTGTATAATATATCTTGTACATTATTATGTAGTGTATCCTTAGGTGTTAAGTGTCAATGTATAAACTTTTCATGAGTTTTTTGTTAAACTTAAAATCTTTCAAAATTATTATACTTGACACTTAAACATCCCCTCATAGATTGAGGGGAGCAGTAATATGTTCCCTAATCGGCTTGTGAATAATCGACATATTTTTCTCTCAGTTTTTTAACCATATTTGAATCAATTGATATCCAAAATATCAAAGGGTTTGAAATTTTTGATAAGGGAAGAAAATGTGATTAAAATATGAAAACATCTAAAAAATGTGATTTTATGGACTCATGTGTGTACTCCATCTTCCATGTGCTAAACATTTTCGTATATCGATACACATGTTAAGGATGAGCATTTCAAATGGTTGTATGGCAAGGAGAATAGTACCAAAAGACCGACCGTGCATTTAATTTTATCAGAGTTATAAGGTTGGTAAGGTTAGGTATTAGTTCCCATGATCCAGCCAAAACCAAAGGGATCTGCCTAGGGACAATCCACTAGTTAGTGTAGAAGTTCTTAGATATGATATAAAAAGGAGTAAAAGTGAGAATAAGGGAATAGTGCCAACTGAGATGGAGCTAGTATTGGAACAAACCAAACAAGGTACTAGTCATGAAGTCTCGGTAAGCACTGAAGGGGTTGAAGAATGAAAAAGAATTATAAGGATAAAGGGTGAAAAGAAAGAAGCCCTCTATACACTTAGGCAGAAACTGGGTCAATGCATAAACTATCAGAAACACTAAGATGTTGTCTGGTATTGAAGATAGTCGTTATGGACCCAGTGATGCAATGCACAACCCTCCCTAGCCACTCAAGGTCTCTCAACAGACTCTTGATTCATTTCTCACGGAGATACACACATTTCTATCGACTTTCTCACTCTGAGTTAGTTGATATTGAAAAGGTGGAAGTCATCTCCAGCCTCCGATAACTAAAACCAAAACGCACTATTAAGTCTAGAGCCAAGAGATCATCCATAAATCTCATTAGGACACTATTCCAATATACTTATCTTTCACACACTATGAAAACAAGGAATATCTTAAGAGTCCTACGCATTATCCTTGTGGTATTGCCAAAACTTCTGAGTGATACTTAAGTATTTACAGTGAAGATGGAAATCCTGCTAGAGCCAATATCAAACAAGCTCTACGGTAGGTGACTTGTGAGATCCTAAGTGGATCAAACTTATGACACTGGATATTGATTCGGTCCAGTTCATGAATTGACGGTTGATGAATTTTGATAAATGCTTAAAACTCTCGATGTGTTACAAAAACAATTTTACAAGTGACACGTCGATTGATTTTCAAATCAATTTTATCTTCAATCGGTGAGATAGTATTTCACTAATTTACTCATATCGCGTTGTCTGCTTTAAGACACTCTGATATTAAGAACGGTTAGTGCAGCTGCGAAACCATGTCAAAGAGATTCTTTAGAATTCTACCTGATCATAGGCAGTATTTATACTAATTAACGGGGAACCGTGGTTATTACAACCGTATTCAACAAAAGTAAACAAAGACTCTTTCATTTATTACTAACGTAAACCTGCAGGTATTCCTGACGGTAGCAGCTGGTAGCCGGAGACAGGTCAGATTCATAACCACATGCTCATACTCTACCAACACATCTTAAGACATCATGAAAGCTCAAGTAAATGTTTCAAGGCTTCCGCTACTCTGATACTACACATCCTTCTTGAAGTGACCAAGTGTTAAAGTTAAAGAACTTCAAGAACAAAGAATATTCAAGCTTTCAAGATCAAGAAAGGTATGGGCATGTTGGTCTAGATGTCACAAGATCACAAGATGGTGAAATATCACGAGATGGTGATTAGAGATTACATTTGGCTAATGATCTCAAAGAAGCTCAAGATCACACACAAGTCAAGCTAAGGAACAAGCTCAAGCTTAAAGATAAAAGATCACTACAACATAGTACAAGATATCAAATGAAGAATCAAAGACTACGAGATGGAACACAAGAACAATCAGAAGATTGCTGAGCTTAAGTTAGTATATTCTAGGGTGACCTCCCTTAGGGGGAGATTGTTACGTTTAAGAAAAAGACTCGGTCACCTCGTGTATTTTACAGTTTATCGTAGCTTGTAGTTTAATGTTAATCGTATGACATACGGTAATGGGCCGGGTCTAAACCCACACGTGTAAGCTCATACCAAGGCCATTAGGCCGATTTTGTAAGACATATAAATACCTCTTCCATCCCAGGGAAGAGGTGGTTAGTCATTTCATAATACAAGTATTCACTTTCTCTTACTAGAACTTTTCTCTCCAGTCTTTCTCTCTCTAGGAATCGGCCTAACCCATAATCTACCATTGTGTTATGATATCCAATATCCTACAGATAATTTAGAATCATAGAACTAAGAATTAAAATAAAATAGAATTTAAGAAATGAGAATCAAAATAAGTATTAAAAATCACAAACTCAGACATGCTCCGGCATTTTTCCCATTATCCCAAGTTGATTTGGTAAGACATCATTGATATAAGTATTAACACATGTGTTATACGCATAAGATATGTGTTAGGAGTTTTTCATAAAATCATATTTTTCGTCTTTTAGACGAACACTAAAATAATATTATTTTATTATTTTGTCTATTTGTCATGTTTTTGAAACTAATTCGTGTCATGAGTATAAGTATAAGTTTTTGTTTATTTATTGTGTTTAAGAATAACCGTTTATTAATTATGAATTAGTGTTTAAATAAAAATCGTGATTTCGTTCTTTTGTCGAATTATAAGAAAATGAGTTTTACCAAGATATTTCCTAAGTGTGAGATATTTATAAAAAGTTTGGCATGACCCCTTTGTTTATAAAATCTTCCCAAGGTCTTTAACCTTATTTTCAAATATTTTACCTCAAATAAATCAATTTTCAACAAAATTCCAAAACCTACGTTTACGTGGCGCTTTATCAAGACATGATTTCCAACGACTATTTTAACCATCCTAACTTATTTAAGTATAAATCGATCGAAAATTTGTTTTAAATGCTTAAGTTTACTAGTTTTACACTAATTAGGCCCAAAAACCCAATGTTAGCCCGAAAATATTAGTTAAGTCCTAACTCATAAGTTTAACCCAAATTGAGTCCACTACTCAATCCAATTATCAAATTAAAGTCCCTTATGTTTAATTTAAGTTTTTAGTCCATTAGCCATTGGGCCTTATGGCCCATTAAGAGTTCCATGTTTTAGTCCGATATTCATCCAAAGTAATCAAGCCCATTCCAAATAAGTTTAAGTAACCCACCACAATATTGCCGAAAGCGAAACATGTCGAAAACTCAAGTTTAGATTTAGTCTTAGTATTAGTATTTCCGAAAACCAACATAAATCATAATGATCCAATACCGACATTTCCAAATGTCAAACAAAATAAGTCGTTTAAGTAATAGGAATAAGTCCAAAAATGTAACACCCCCATAATCGCAACGCAACGGAATACCACTTTGGGGTGCTACTTCTTAGTCCAAATGCATAAGTCATAGAAAACGGCTTTTATTAAGACGTTTTAGAATACATTTAAAAATGTTGTTTCACATTCGATTCAATTTATCAGAGTTGCACAAGTCCCCAAAACAATTTAAAACAAAATCCGTTGAGTCATAATACGACTCGATCCCAAAAATGGTTTTATCGATTGTAATTATTTACTGATTCTTTAACCTTGATATCCGCACTTCATTTCCATCCACGCAAGCAAATAACCTGAGATAAACATGCTGAAAACGTCAACAATAATGTTGAGTGAATCCATAGAGTTTATAATAAAACATTTTAAACACAAGTATAATTCATCAAATAACTTGTTGTACACACAAGTTATAAACATTATTTCACGTGCTAGAGCCCATGACCGACACTTTACCCATTATCACACCCACCGGCGATAAATCGTGCCAGGGTGGTATGCCGCCACCCTTGACTCAATACAAAATGTCTGTTACAGGGTGTTCATGGGCTTTATAGCCGTGGATCCATACCCCGGATAGGATGTCACTCTAATAGATCTATTGTTTGTACCAAGCACCTTACCCTCAAAAAAAAGTTAACGGCCACGGCTAGGGCCTACACTCATAGCAATGAAACCACGTTCACATATCAAAACCACTTGTGTTTAATTTTCAAAACAAGCATGTATCTCCCTCGCGGGTTTTATAAAACATTCAAAAGATTTAAATGCGAGGCTATGAACTCAACTTGATTGAAGACGATGATCAACTAATCAATCAACCACGAAGTGTCAACAATAAATAACTCAACCACGACCTAGAGTTATGCCGCGCAATTAGAGAAATAATATAGTACAATAGACTCATACGATAATCATAACATATGTATTTACATATATTATTTATAAGGGATCCACACTCACGACCCTAATCCATACGCGTTGTATTTATAAGGGATCCACACTCACGACCCTAATCCATACGCGTTGGGCGACTTAGAACTAAATTACCATCCCTAATTAAGTTAAGTTACACTTTTGAAAACTTTTTATTTTTGGAAAGTTTTTATTTTTAGAAAGTTACTATTTTTAGTAAGTCCGGTTATCCAAA
>BQNB010114418.1:0-21755 GCA_026074375.1 Tanacetum coccineum
AAAACATAAGGACCAAAATGTAAATTTTAAAAACTTTGTTTTATAATTAAAAATGAAAAAAATAAAGAAAAGGGGCCAAAAGTGCCATGTTTGAAAGATGTTTTTATAAAGAAAACAAAAGAAACCAAACACAAGGGCTGTTTTGCAATTCATTTAAACTAAAAGCAGCAGGGACCATTTTTGTAAATTCCCAAAACCTCTTTTATTCTTTTAGTTATAAAACCACAGGGACCATACATGCCACTTTCCAAACTAGTTTATAACTAAACTCGGGCCAAGATAGAAATGAAAAG
This sequence comes from Tanacetum coccineum, assembly GCA_026074375.1. Taxonomy (NCBI): domain Eukaryota; kingdom Viridiplantae; phylum Streptophyta; class Magnoliopsida; order Asterales; family Asteraceae; genus Tanacetum; species Tanacetum coccineum. The sequence goes on from BQNB010114418.1 coordinate 294, forward strand.
AGAAAGAAAGTATGGGGGGCACTCTTGCCTCTTCCCCATACTTTCCTTTTAAACCTGCAACTGCCCCGTACCCTCAACCCGTTTTACCGCCAAACCCATACCACCCTCTCCCACTGTTTTCACTCCCATACCACCTCCCTAGTACACTCCCAGCTCACCCCTCACCTTTTCCCACCTTACCCTGCCCCTATAACCCTTCCCACTTGGAAATCACTCAACCCCGCACCCCCTTTCAATGGCTGAGATCATGAGAAGTGAAACCAAGGGCTAGGATTGCTTGTGAGGCTTCCTACTCTCACAACAAACACAGCCCAAGTCATTTGGACTGCTATAAAAGAGAGAAGACCAAGCCGAAGAGCAACACACCATTTTTTTATGTTTTTAGCTTAATTTTAATTCCAAGTCTTTCTTTTAAGCATTTAAAGTGTAATACAGTTCATTTAAAAGTTTTATGCTGTAAGTCATTCAGTTTTAATAAAAGTTAAAGACTTTCTTGTTATTTTAATATTTGAAATTTAAAGTTTAATGTTAGTTGATTATATCTGTTTAAGTTGTTTTAAAAAGTGTTAAAAGTAATCAAACTTCACTTATTATATGTTATCTCAGCTTTCATTTCACTAAAAAAGATAAAAAAATCCCGAAATTTATACTTAAGGGGGTGTTTGGTTTAGTCTAAAAATGGGTCAAATGGGAATTGGCATGGGTCAAGTGCACTCAGCCAACTTTGGCTGAGTGTGTGGGGTTAATCAAGCCATTTAAATCACCATTTTTAGTTTTAAAATAAGTTTTTGTGCCCCTTTGTATTTCTGTCAAAATTTTATAAGCCACAAAGTAGCTAAACCACTTAAGCTGTTTAAACAGCTTAAGCATCATCTCTTTGTGCTTATTTCAGTCATATATAGCCTTTTCAAAACCACCTTGTTCTGTCCCTTTGGTTTGACCAAGTATAAGTCAAAGTTTGGCTTTGCAATTTTTTTAAGAACCCCCATCTTTAAGCCCCAAATTCAGCAGGTTTAAGTCCTCATCTATAAACCAAATTTTGAAAATAAGCTCATTGACCACCCCTTTTAATCTGTTTGTGCTTGGATTTGGCTAATAAGCTCTTTAGAGCTTATTGCATAAGCTCAAAAAGGACCCCTAGCCACTGCCTTGCATTTCCCCTGGTGCTGAGCACCTAGATTCAGCACTCCTTATCTAGCTTATTTTGTATTAAGCTCTTAGTTATTTTAGCTTTTATCTGTAGCTTATTACTAGTTCTTTAAATCCCCAAAATCTTATAGCTTATCTCACCCTTTAGCTTAGCTTATTTAAGGCTTAAAGTTCCCTTTTTTCTGTTTTCTTTTAAAAACTGTCAACATAGCTTATTTCCTTTCCAGCTTATTTTAGGGCTTATTCTAGGTTGCCTTAGCTTATTTAGGACTCCCCTTAGCCTTATTAACTGTCTTCCTTAGTTTTAGCTTATTTAGTTGGCTTAAATCTCAATAAGAAAGAAAAATAAGCTTATAAGCTTATTAAGCTTTTGCAGTCCAAAAGCTCACTTTTCTAGCTTATTTAGTGAGTAAAAAGCATAAGTGCTTTTACAAAAAAGACTCCCTTTGAGCCCCTTAATAAGTTTTCTTTGATAGCTTTTTGATAATAAGCTAGTTGGACTTGCCTTGCAATCGGGGTCCAACTCAGGGACCAATTGTGTAATTTTCTATTTTGTAGTTACCTTTGTTAGTCCCCCTTGTCAGTTTGTTGTTTCCCCGTTAGTCCTTGTGTCCTTTTCACTGTTAGTCCCTATAGTTAACTTTAGTTAGTTTTATTTAATTTAATTAATTAAATTAGGTTTAGATTTAATTAGTTTAATTACTTTTTATATAAACAGTAAAATTTGGGCATTTTTATATTTTTAGAATTGTTAATTTTTTCTTTATTTAATTTTATTTTTTTCAGAATTTTTATAACTTTTATTTTTTGTCTTTTTCTATTTTCTTAGTTTTAATTAGTTTTTAATCTTTAAAAATTCATAAAAAATTCAAAAATTAATAAAAAAATATTTTTCTTTTTTATAAAATTTTCTTTTGTCATTTAGTGTCTAGGAAAAATATAAAATTTAGTATAGGCTTAATTTTTCTTAAATTTCAGTCTTAGACCCGTTTTACCGAGTGCGTTTTACCGTTTCTTTTCGTTTTACATTCAAACGACCTCCGTTTTAGTTCTAGTTTTCTTTATTTTTCAAATTAAGTTAATTAGAATTTAATTTTAATTTTTAATTTAATTTAGCATTTATTTTCTTAATTTTTAGTATTTAAGTTCCCCGATACCTGATTCTGTTCCCCGTATTTTAGTATAGATTTAATTTTAGGATTTCCCTATAACTAATTTTGTTTCCCGTAGTTTTTAAGATCCCCATTTCCTATATTTGTTTCCCGTAGATTAAATTAGGTTTTATTTAATTAATTTTAGTTGTAATTATATCAGTGTTTCCATCATATATTCTCCATCATTCAATTTCTCATCAAACCAGGATTACTTTCAATTGCAGCCTCGTTGGGACATACGACCCGGGAATATCTCTTCCGGAATCTTTTTATAATTGATTCTATCTTGTGTATTTTATCCTTTTGTGGAATTTGACCTTTTGCCTTGGTCAAGGGCATTCGGTTAGAATCTGCATTAGGGTTGCTATATAAGTGTGTACTATTCCACGAATCAATTATCATTACCTTCCCTAAGTCTTCTACCCCTTCCACCTCTACCAACTCATTCACTCATTCCCCCTCCTCGTGAATCGGAAATAGGCCGGCCAACACTTCAAGTCATCTCCCTTGGTGGCATTATCCATACGAGGAAGAACATGAGCAATGTTGGGTAGGCAGGAAGACTCTTATATATATATATATATATATTTATATATAGATTTATTATAAATACCTTTATATAAATATTAATATATCAATATATTATTTATATATATATAGTAATATATATATATATCATATATATATATCATCTTAACATATATACTGACACTATACAAATACCACTTACGTATCAACATCGATTTGTTATGAAGGACATACTAAGTATGAGTGAGTTGTGATACACTTATAATTAAGTTGGCCACCGTACTTATATTCGCATCCATTCCCATTCATATTCAATACTGAGCCCACCCATTTCAATGAATGACATAACTAAGGCACCAAACCACGAACACACAAAGGCACACAAAAGCTAAACACCGCGCACATAGATTCTATATGCAACTAAATAACGGATCTTAGGTTATAGTCTAGGCCAATCCACCTAGTTCTCTATAACCTTGGCTCTGATTACCAATCTGTCACACCCCGACAATGGCGGAAACTCAGGAATGCAACATAATGATCAATCATAACACAAGTGACCACTTATTTTTGGTGCTATGATCCTGGCCGTTCACTAGGACATGGGTCGTTGCATCATTTCCTAAGCCGTTGGATGCGACGCTTCGATTCCCGTGCCCTACCTATAGAAAGGCATCACCTCCTTCACTTTTCCCTTTCCTGCTCCATTGCAAATAATCACTCTCAGACGAAAATTTCTTCACGAGTGCTTCCATTTTCAAGTTCTTTCCATCTTTTTTCCAAGAATCCAAGGTGTGTTACATTTCTTTCTATGTCACTCAATTCATTTCATTCCAGTCTTTCTCAATTAGAGTTAGAAACCTTTTGTAATGATTACGGGATATGGGAGGAGTTTAGGCAAGTATTGCCAGGACCAAACGATCCAATTCATGATTTTCCCGAGGGGAATATTGGCATATACATTCGCTTCATTGAGTTTGCCAATTTACTCCTTCCTCTTTATACCTTCTTTCTGAGTGTTCTTGAGTATTTTGGGATGCATATCTCCCAATTGACTGTTGTTGGGGCCTCCCGGATTAGTCATTTTGAGATTATGTGTCGCGTTCATGGTTGGCATTTCCATTTTAATTCCTCTTTTTCGTCATTTTACTTTGTTACTAAGTTTCTAAACAGGTGAATTACTATAGATGAGAGGCAAGGAATAAAGAAATAATATCGACGTTCCTAGTTGCCATACTAAGCCGTTTGATTCTCTCAAAGGCTGGAAAGATCGATTTTCTTGGTAAACGCATCCACTGTTCCTATTGCCATGAATTGGTATGATGGTGAGAGAGATTTTCCCCGGGGTCATTGTAGTAGATAGGAGAGGACAGGGGGGACTATGGTTTTTTTTTTTTTACGGAGAACTTTAATACGTAGTTGTGTTTAGGTCCCATGGATGGCGCCACTTGCTGATACAAAAAATAGCCGGTATCAATTTATGATAATAACCAGCTTAGGTCGCTGCTTATTTAGGTATGATTAGGGATGATTTGGTCGTATCTTGAGCTTTGAGTCTGCTAAGATAGAAAACCGTTAGTCTCACCCTGGGAGGGGGATCCTACGATCAACCTCGGGCGTAAGAATCGGTAACTGATATGATGAGGGTTTTAAGATAAAGATTATGAAAGATCAGAGTGTGTGTTATATGAGTGGAGAAAAACTTAGCCTTGAATGGTTTGGTATTTATAGTGGTTCCTCTTTTTTTGTTATCCCCGAATCACAAGCGACAGAGCATGCTATTACCCATTGGGTAATAGCCTGCTTGTGTCGCAAGTATCATGCCATGCCTCGTTATCTGAGCCATCATGGTGGTACCATTTGACTTTCGGAGTCCTTGGAATATGTACCTTCACGGGTAACCAACTTTCTACCTATTTGAGGAAAAGCTTAGCCTACACTCTTCTCTAGCATATCTGTCGCTGCCTCTTTGGGCGGATCACGTGATCTATGACTTGGAATCCACTTAATGTTGGATTGTGCTCGAAGAAAGAGTACCTCCATAAGTTAGATCTCGGAACGACGGGCTAGATCCGTGTGTTCCGCTTTCTGATCCGGGCATAATGGGAAACACATGTATGGCGGCGTCCACTCTTTACAAGTATTTCCTTATTTTGGAGCGTCGTCTGCCCCTTGTGTTCAATGTGCGATCTATAGGGCGTCTTCCGTTATATACGTCATCAATCATGATGATAAGTTTAAGTAAGAATATTACATGTAATATATTATATTATATAGGCGGGTACCCGTGAATAACCTTACAAATTTAAAACATCAAATAATTGCCGTTGCTAAATTGTGATTAAAGGTTTCATCTATGAAATACATATTTTCGGCATTAAACCAAGCAAAATTGTGAATAACCTTACAAATCATAAAACCAAGCAAAATCGAACCATGCTCACCCCTAAAACACACACGCAAACGCAAAGAAAACTAGGAATTTGTTTTGTTTTCACAAAGATTTATCAATATTTATGTGCCCGAATTTGACCTTCAACCATTGTTCAAATGAAATGTCCCGCGGTCGGGGTTTATTTCGAACTTCTTGAGTAAAGTCAAGAAAATACAAGTTTAGTTTCGAAGGTAGATCCTCATGATGGTCTGATTTAGCCTCTTCAAGGGAAGCTACGACGTAGTTCCCCTCTTTGGGTTGTGTCGTAGTTAATTGTGAGGTGCTTCCTTTTGTTTGCCCATGATAATAGTTTAGGTGTTTATTATTATGTAACAAACAGTTTGTTGTAACCGCATTCTCGGGTTGTTCACTATTTTAACATTTCCCATACCTTAACTGAAGATAATCAGAAATACCATATCTTCATCCTTGATGTCCCGCCTCTCATTATCATAATAACAATACCACTACTTGAGTACACCGTGCTCGTCCCTTCCAGAGATTGAATCTCCTCCATTGCAATCTTTTAAATTTGGGTCACAAGTACGTCAAAATCTACTCAGGTCTTCACCCAAGTACCAGAGTAAAGGCTTACAAGAATGCAATTTCCAAGTTACTGTTCCTGGTTCAGCTATTTTTGTCTTTCCTTTGTACCATGTGAATGGTTTTCGCACATCATCATAACAAACATAGGTATCTTCTTGCACTCATTAGTATCATACAGGTGATTATATTTTTCAAATTCAAGTAACAAGGGGGATTCATTGAGGAATAGTTCTTTCACCTATTTCTAGAGGATTAAATGATTCTTCCTCTTGGATAGAATTAGCCATGTAAACTTTTTCAATAGGGATAGTTGGATGATGCACATTTCCATTCATATCAAATAGAATCCTATCCTCCTATATTCCTAACAAAATTTCCCTATGGAAAACATTTATTCGAGCATAATTAGTAGCTAGGAATGGTCTACCTAATATCATAATCTCATTAGGATCTCCTAGCATATCCATAACCATAAAACCAGATGGAAACACGAACTTATTGATTTTTACAAGAAACTATTCCCACATGAGCTTTTTTCGACATATCAGCTATTCCCACTAACATTGTTGTTTTCTTGAGATTAGTTAGTTTTAGATTTTTGAACATCGAGTATGGCATGATATTAACACTAGAACCTAAGTTTGCCAATGCATACACATTTAAGCTACCAATAGTACATGGGAGAGTAAAACTCCATGGATTTAACTCCTTTGGTGGTAGTTGGCATGGCAAAACTCTTGATGACCCTTCATTCTCTTTCATAGAAACCTACACATCACAATCAGAAATAAAAGTTACTTCGTGGAGCTCATTAGTTTCATTAGAACAAGCTCCAACACTCTGAGCGTCATTGTCAGCAGATATTGCTTTGGATAATGACTCATTAGGTAATGACTTAGAACGCCTCTTTAGCAACCTTTACTAGGAAATTCTTTGTCAATTGCTCATTCTGTGCTTCCAAGTTCTTAAATGCAGCATTTTAGTTCCTTATGTTCATATCCGTGTTCTCTTAAAGCTTTTTCATCCAATTTTAGTCTTAATCCGAGAGCGAGCTAGTTTGATTCCTCAAGTGTTTGTTGATGAGCTCCTCAAGATTTGTTTTCTTGAGTCACCACATAGTATGCGACGATCTACATACATGCATATATCATGGTGGACCCTACGCGGTAACCTAGATCGTTACCACCATTGTTTGGAAAAGATCTTCAAGCTCCGCCAACTTACCTTTCCTTCAACTCCTTTAACATCTTCGTTGAGCGGGCATTCCTTGTCAAGATATGTTCCTCCACAAAGTCTGCAACCAACCTAGATATCATGCATATTTTCTTTCAGCTTCTTCATGTCTCTTCCAAGACTATCCAGTTTGCTTGTGATATTAGCAATTCTATCCAAGCTACCACTGCTTGTTCTCCAAGACCCGGTCATTTGTCATCTCTTGAATGATCTGCCATAGTTTGAATTCACTCCCAAGCTTGTTGGTGTCACAGCCAGGGAAACGGCCCTTAGGAATCAAGAATTTGGCGGGTCATGGTGTCCATCCCTTTATAGAAGATGTTAACTTTCTATTGGTTGTTTAGATTGTGTGTTGGACACTTGTAGAGGAGGTCACTGTACCTTTCCTAAGTTTGGTACAACATTTCATCACCTTCTTGCTTGAAGTTAAGAATCGGTCTCAAGTTTTGAGATGGCGTCAGAGGAAGTGGTTGACAAATACCTTTAGATGAATATCTTTCATGAGCAAATCCCAAGTGTGTGATTGTCCTGATGGTATCATTGTCGATCCACCTCTTATATAGCAACAATGAGTGTGATAGGTAATACACCGCAACATGCATGGCATCATAAGAAACACCTAGAGTTGAATAGACTGTGAGAAAATTAGCCACGGATTAGTAGTAAAGATATGTGTTATTGTATAGTATCTCGATCTTTTAATAAAAACACTAGTTTACGGGAATTATTTTAAGCTAATTGGGCCTAAGTGTCGGGCTAAAGCCCATTTCTTTTATTAGTTTCGGCCCAACAAGGCCTAACCGAAACCCACAAGGGTCCAACTCCCTTGTACTATAAATACTACCCTCCTAGCATGTTAGGAGGGTGTTGGTTACTCATTTCTCACTAGTAATCATCCATTTTACTCTTTTTACTTTGCTCTCGGACTAAAACCTCTTTCTACTCAATAACTGCAATATGTAATGTCGGGAATGTATTTTTAGTGGTAGATAGGTTAACATATGATATGAAAGAGCCTCGGGAAAATTGATGTGCTTGTTTGTGTGTGTTTAACTTGCAAAAAATCTAAGAATCTAAATTTTTTTCATTTAAAATCTTTAAAAAAAGTGGCAAGATTTTTGATTTTAAAAATGATAAAATTTATGTTTTATGTTAGATTTACCTTAGAAATAGTGAGTTTTGTAAAACATTTCATGAAAAAAGGTTAAAAATTATGTTTTTAAGTGTTTTTGTGATTTAAGCTCGTGTGCATTTTTTTGAGAAACCTGCGATTTGGCATAAGAATCCTGCGATTTGAGCTCTTTTGTACCTGCGATTTGGAAACTTGCGATTTAGCAGTTTTTAAATTGTGCGATTTGGCTTCATGAAATGCAATTTGTCCTACTTTGACGAGTCAACTTACGCAGTTTGACACAACCATTTAGCAATTTGACTTAGTCAATTCCTGAATTTTGACCTCTCCTTTACACAGTTTGACTTAGTCAATTCCTGCAATTTGTCCTATCATTTAGGCCATTTGACTTGGTCAATTCTTGCATTTTGAATTGTCATCATACGAAGTTTGACTTAGTCAATTTACGTAATTTAACCTAAACAATAACAAACACTTAATTATCAACAACAAAAACAAAATTCAAGAACACCTAAACAACATCACAATCAAACACAAATCACATTAATCATTAAAATGATCCTAGTATATCATTTTACATCAATTTTGCAATGTCGACTCAACAAGAGATCTATGCTGATGGTTCCGAAAATCGTCCACCTATGCTAAACAAAGACAACTATGTTCCATGGTCTTCTCGTCTTATTCGTTATGCAAAGAGCAAACCAAATGGAAATCTAATCTACAACTCCATTATGCATGGTCCATATGTAACATGATTGATTCCTGAGCTAGGTTATCTATACTGTGTGAAGTTTCTTGTTGCTGAAAAATTTCACGTGAAGCAGAATGAGGGGTGATGAACTTACTGATAAAGAAGTAAAGCAAATGGAAGCTGATGATCAAACCATTCAGATTATCTCCTGATCTTCTGAAGACATCTATTGTTGCTGTTGGGATGTGTGAAAACTGATTAGGAATCTGGTGTACGTTTGGAGTCAAAGTTATGAAAGGATATGATGATTAGATACAAGACAAAAAGGCTAAGTTGTTTAATGAATGGGAAAGATTTACTTCTACTGATGGGGAATCAATTGAGTCTTATTATCATCGTTTCTCAAAGTTAATGAATGATTTCAAAGAAACAAACATTTTCTAAAAAAGATTGCCAGCAATCCAATTCCTAAACAACCTACAACCAGAATGGAGACGACATGTTACCATTGTTTACCAAACAAAGGATTTGCATGAAGTAGATTATACTCAGTTGTATAATTTCTTGAAATACAATCAGGTGGAGGTAAATGAACTAAGGGCAGAACGACTTGCAAGAGCACATGATCCTTTGGCACTTATGGAAAATTTTAATAACCCTTACAACTATCCAGTGTTTCACCAAGATCAACCATCACAGGTTACCTACATGCAATAACCACAACCCAAAAACAACTACATCCCACAACCATCATTCAACACGAACTACATTCAACAACCAATATTAAATCCCAAAGACATTACAGATCCCACAACTGCAATGAACATGGAACTTGTACTAATGGCTAAGGCATTCAAACTCAACTATTGTACATCAACCAACAATAATTAAATAATTTCATCCAACCCACGTAACAAGCAAATTGCTCAACCAGGAATCAGGTTGGGTCAAGACAGACGGATGCATATGATTAAAGGTAATGGTGGGAATCAAAATGAGTATGATGCAGTACAGAATACCAGGAATCAGGTTGTTCAGAATTCAGGTATTCAGAATGTTAGAAATCAGAATAGGCTTATTGTTGTTCTGGGGATTGCTTATCAGAATGTAAATCAGAATGGGAATGGTAATGTGTTGTAGCAGCACGGGCTGAAGGTAATGGTAATGGGAACAATGAAAATCAAGTAAGGTGTTATAACTGCAGAGGAATAGGTCATCTTGCTAGGAACTACACAGTTAGACCAAGGAGAAGGGATGCTGCTTATCTTCAGACTCGGTTGCTAATTACTCAAAAGGAAGAAATAGGGATTCAACTACAAGCTGAGGAATTTGATTTGATGGCTGCTACAAGGGATCTTAATGAGATTAAGGAAGTCAATGCAAACTGCATTTTGATGGCTAATTTGCAGCAAGCATCGATATCGGGTACTTAGACTGACAAAGCTCCCATCTATGACTCATATTGATCAGCAGAGGTACACTATTTCAAAAAAAATTATGATAATGATATATTCAATATGTGATGATGTGTCATTTTATACACATTTTCAGGGCCATTTAACCCCCTAAGTCATGCAAATATGCCCAGATTATGTGCTTAATCATTTGTTTTTAGGTTTTTCACACTTGAATGGCATTTGGAGGAAATACACGTGACTTGGGCTCATTTGGAGAAGAAACGGACAAGATTACGACTCTACACCAAGAATCATGAAGAATTATGCATTTTGACCTTTCACCTTGGTTAAGGGCATTTGGTTGAGATTTGCATTTGTGTTATTTTATATGTATGCTATCAAAAGAACCAATAGGACGTGGCCGACTTAAAGAGGATCTAGAATCATCTATGTGGCGACGGCGTTAAGACTTCAAAACGACATCGTCACACCGTTTTTACTATATATAAAACCGATTTTAGGGTTTTAAGTGTGTAACTTTGTATAACTTTTAGGAGATGAACCCTAGTCATTCTAGTAACTTTTTAGGTCATTTTTAGGGCCTCAAAACCCTATTGTAACTACCTTTAATCCATGTTTTAATCAAGTAAGATTACTTATTATTAATCATTCAATACGCATATGTGTTGTCTGATTGATTTATGTTCTTGCTTTCTTTATAACATGCTAGGATAATCCCTCCTTTGTATTTACTTATGATTGCATGAAACTTAGGTTGTAGATCCTTTTAATGTTGCTTCTTGTTGATGGATGTGCGTGTTAGGCTCTAGAAAACTAGCCATAAGATTTTAAATTGGCATAGACGTCTAGGGAAATGCGAGTGTGTAGAAAGGATACCATTGGTAACACTCTTCATACTACCTTACCCCTAATATGGTTGATCCCTCTTAAGATATTTCAATTGCATTTAATATACTCTTTGGGGCCTTGTAAGAGTCTTCATACTACCTTACTTGTGCGTTGCCTTAACGAAATATTAAATAGACGGCGGGTTCGTGTAATTCGTTCATGACTTAGGAAATACTTACATAATTTATCACAAGTGTGACAAAGCAACAGATCAAGGAGAAGCAATCTGAGGAGTAGTGCATGATTAGGTAAATACCTCTTTTTATCATAAAGTTATCACTAGTAGTTTAGATTATATTTAGTTTAATTAGCTAAAACAAACTAACCTCTCAAAACTATGATATTTACTTGCTTTCTTAAAAATATAAAAACAAAAAAAAATCTTCTCTCAACCCCTTAAAATTCTGTTAGACTGTGTTCGAGCCTTCCTAACCTATCCCTTTAGAGAACGGTAACAACCCCTGAGTCTTGCCTTACTACACTACAACGGTTAGGTACTATGCCTAGGGGATTGTAAAGCTTCTTGTGAAGTCTTCACAACCTCCACATCAAGTTTTTGGCGCCGCTGCATGGGGAATTGTTAGGTTTCGGTCATTGTTTAACTTAGTTCTACTTGCTTGAATCCTTTCATGTAAGATTTTATTTTTGTTATATTAGCTTTCTTGTAGTCTATCTTTTCTTTATGCCTTTTGTTTGTAACTCTTTCGTTCACCATCATGATGTATGAAAGACCACCTACCACACCCTTTTAGAACCCACCACGAACCACAACCTTCCCATTCCAAAGATATACCTTGGTGTTCCAACAACATCAAGATGAATCTATCTACGATGCGTAGACTCGTTTCAAAAACTTAATCCCAAGAGTCCCTCATCATGGCCTCGATTTATAGTCCCTTACTCAATTCTTTTATGATTATGTCTATGACTATACCCAAATGGACCTTGACTTTGCAGCAGATGGGAACCTTAGGGAATTAAGTGGTGAAGAAGCATGGGAAGCCATAGAATATTTTGCTGAGGGCCAAAAAGAATGGGACAACCTACCAAACATTATTTCTGAACAAAAAGTAGCAAATTTAAAGGCTTAAGCAAAAAGATTGTTTGGAAATAAGAATGTTTGGGTTGAGATGCATAGAGGTATAGCATGGGATAAGGTGGAAATCCAAACCCAAAAAGTACCCTACAAGTCCTCCCATCATTTGAGGAATACACACTGCCCGTGACTTACCCAGAAGAAGTAGAAGAGACTTTAGGAACCCCGATAGAGGCAGAACCTTTAGACAAAACACAACTAGAGGATTTAGGCTTGAATACTTGTAATCATGACATTCCTCTTAGCTTTAGGGAAATTCCTAGTTTTGATCAACCGAAGCCTCAACCACAACCCTTACCTAATTGTCCACCCTTAGATGTTTGTCTAGGAAACGAAAGAGGCCTCAAACCACCCATCAAATCACATAGTCCGGATAGTTTTAGGATGAAGGTTTTAGATGATTTGACCATTCGTACACCACCTTCATCTCTGGTGGCATCTTTCCACCCTAAGGATACATATTGCTATTATCACCCATGCATTGATGATCCTAAGAAACATTATCAATTTAAACCAGGTTTATTTGAACAAAGTAGATCCTTAGGTTTTGATTTTTTGAATATGGAGATGATAGAAAATGATTAGGAATTAGAATCTAAGGAAGTTTCTTTCCTAGGAATAGGACATAATTCACCCGTTAGGCCAAAAGAAGTAGAGAAGGTTAGGATTAAAGAAACATACTAATTGTACAAATATGGGCACGGTTAGGCTTCGATGAGATTGAAGGGTTCTTTGGGTGGTTGCTAAGTTGCCAAGCCTTGAATAACCTGTGTCAACACAAATGAAAACACTATGTTAAGTTAAGCGCAGGGGAGTCCCTTCAAATCACCTTCAGTGTGAGAGTAAGTATGTGCTTTGTATTTGGTAAATTATGATAGTGTAAGTAAGCGTGTGTAAAGTTCTAGCCATAGTTGGAGCCCATACCATCTATTTATAGGTGTACAAATGAGATGGGACAAGGCTTAGCACACAAACTGGTGATCGTGGGGGTGTCCCATGATTTAAGGGGTGATTCTTAGGGTTATGTACCACGGTCTCTATTTTGGCAGGAAGACCTTGATAGAGATGGAGAATGTGGGTTTGACTATCTAACCTTTGCTCTAGTTTCGTCGAAGGCCCACCGTGAAGGTGTAGGGCTTCATGTAGCAGATTCCCACACTGGTAACCATCCCGAAGATGGTTTTATGCCACTCGAAACTACTCGAAGGTTATTGGTTGTAATTGGGAGAAGATCATATTCGGGCTTCGAAGGGGATGCCTTCGAACTCAAAGACGAGGGTACGTCATCAAGCCCCCAGTCAAATGTAATGTATACATATATGTATGTATTGCTTTCGACTATCATTCATAAGCAAGATTAAAGACCATGCTCCGAGATGCAAACACTAAACAATGAAACCCACTTTCCTCAGGGTTAGTTGGGAGTTTTAAATGTAGATTACTCAACAGTCAGCCTTAGTTATCGTGAACTTCTTATCTTGATTTAATTTGATTTTGAAATCCAGATGAGTCTTTGATCTCTTCCACATGTTTGGTCTTACATTTCTCTAGCTTTGCCTATATAAACTTCACTCCTAAACCCTATTTTCCTTTTATCACCTCCATTATTCGACTTTCTTCTTCTTGAAGTATTTTAAGGTAAGAATTTCAAAAACTATTTTTTAGTTATAAGTGTGAAGGATACCATAGTTGTGCAGCGTTGTGGTTTATCAGCCATGGAGTGGAATGAATTCCTTTCTTTCTATCCTATTCCTTCAGAGTATGATGTTATATTGCCGACATCTACTCAAACCATCTTTAACGCCCCTCCTGGTTATGTCGGCTTGTACACACATTCTTTTTCTCTAGCCAATCTCAGGTTACCTCTTACTGACTTTTTCTGTGAGGTTCTCTAGTATTTCAAAGTTTATATTTCCAGGCTGAACCCCTTTGGTTGGGCCAAACTAACAACTTTCATCATTATGTGCAAAGCTTATGGCTGTGAACCCTTTGTTGACTTCTTTTGAGGTTTCTTTTATCTTTGTCAGGCTGGTAGCTGGCTAACTTTCCAAAAAAGGTTTAAAAACACATTATAAACCTTCTTCCTAAGGTCATTACTCATATAGAGGGCTAGCATGAATGATTCTTCTTTGTTAAAGACTCCATTATCTCCTCCAAGTACCTACAACTTTTACTTGATGAAAACAAGCTTGACTCAAAATCCTTCAAAGATAAGCTCCCTCCAAATATAGATGAAAATCTGTATTTTCAACGTCTTGGTCGATATCCTACAAGTGTTCGTGTGTTTGATGACCGCATTCTATTTTTAGCTGGCCTTAAGCCTTCTTGGGAGTTTGGCCAACAACGGCCTGCTATCATTGTGGGCGACAAGGGTACTTATCTTTCTCGATTATTCCTTTAATATTCTTTTTTGCTGATATATGATTTATTTCTTCGTTTTGCAGAGATGGTTTCAGGAACTTTATCTATACTAAAGATGATGATGACCCTGCTTTTTTAACGTAAGAGCCATCCCCAGGATTTGGTATTGGTTCCCTGGTATGTGCTTAATTACACATACCTTTTACCTTTAAAAACGAGCTAAAATAACCAAAAATGGACTTAAAATGCCAAATATATGCTTGTTTTGCTAATTGTATTGTGCAGGAACGAATAACTAAGAAAAGGACGAAAAACAAAGCCAAAACGACAAAACCGGACTCGGAATGGAAAAGACTGTGAAAGACAAAGCCAAATCGAAGCCGAAAAGTCAATCAAGTCAAAAAGTCAACAGAAAAGTCAACTGGTCAAAGTCAAAGTCAACCCCGACAAATCCAAAAGTCAACAATTGAAGAAATATAAGTTTGAGGGCTTAAATTGCCAATCCCTAAAACTTATATTTAATGAAGAAAAGAGAAAAGTAAAGACAAGGGCTTGAAAACTGCAAGATGGAAAGTATACTCGAGGCCAAAACTGTCAAGCCCTAAACTTGTAGCACATAAGGACGGTTCATGCAAAGAGTTATATAACTCTTGGGGACTTAACTTGCCAAGTCCCCAAAGTTATATAACAAAAAGGAACGATGAATGCAAAGATGCATATAACTTAGAGGGGGCTTTTGGCCAAACCCCCAACCCACAACTCTGTCTACTCTCAAAACACACTTTTCACACGCCAATTATTTTCCCGCCCCAAAAACATCTCACGGGTTTACAGCACCCTACCACTGTAGACTAGTCACCAACCACCATGGATCAAACCTTTACCAAAGCTTTAAGATTGCCAGGTTGGCAAATCCCACATCTTCCCAAGACTTATTCGATGGCTATGATGAAACCAAAGAAGCACAAATGGAAATTAAAGGCTGAGATTGCTTTGGGCTTTAACCTCTTACAACACAAACACAAGAAGACCCATGGGACATCTATAAAAAGAGAGTAGTTAGTTAGTTTTTTGAAGCAGTTTGTAATTTTTTTCGTATTTTTAAGCATTCTCTTTTAAGTTCTTAGAAATCAGCTTTAATTACTTGTACTTTGTAACTTTTAGCTTGTGCTTTATGATTTTAAGCAATAAAATTCAGTTTTAAGTTTCAAGTGTTTTTCATTTCATAATTTAAGCTGTTTTACCTAAAGAAGCTCTCAATAAGCTCTTTTGGGCTTATTCCTGTTCATAAGCTCAAATTCAGTTAAATCCTTATTTTAAGTCATTCATTTTTTCATTTTGTTCATTTCACATTTAAAAATGATCACTAGAGGTCATTTGATGCATTTTGGAGGCTTTTGAGAAGCAATAAGCTAATATAGCTTATTGAGCTTTAAGCTCATTGGTTTAGAGGCTAAGGAGCCATTAGGTTCAGGTTTTAAGCCACTCACTCAGATAGAGTGGCTTGGTTCTGAGACAACAAAAATTTCAGGTTCCATTTTCCATAATTCACTGTAGCACTTAGCTTATTCATTTAGCTTATTGTTTTATTTTTATGAATGCTTAATCATGCTTAGGGTTACTAGGTTAGTTAGAGTTTTAAATATCTTTAAGAATTTTTAACTAGAATCAATTTAGATTAACTTTCTCAAAACTGTCATTTAAGTATTAACAAGCTAGGAGAGTAAGTAGCTTATTTTTACTAATAAGCTGTAGGTTTAAGTGTTCATTTAGCTTAATTAGGTGAATTTTAGTAAGAGTGGATAAAAGGTTTCAGCTGTTTTAGCTTTAAATTAGATTTTAAGCTCATTTTAGTATTGACAGTTTAAATAAGAGGGTGTTTGGGTCAACACCCAAAACGGGTCAAAATGGTCTTGGTTTGGGTTATGGTCATTTAGTTAGTTTAAGCTTGAGTAATAAGCTTGTTTTAAGCTGTTTTTGAAAGTTTTTAAGTTTAAAATTTGTTTTTCAAAGCTTTTCCAAGCCATCTTCAAAACTGTGACTTTTAAGAAATCACCAAGTGCTTATATTCATAAGCACTTGAATTGTGGGTTTTAGTTCCAAAAAGAGTGTGTTTTGTGTGTGTTAAACAAGCTGTGGTGTTTAAACAATCTGTTCAAAACCCTTGGTGTCTTTTGACTTTGGAGTCAAAAATTCAACAAAGTGTTTGTTGGTTAGTAGCAGTTTAAAAATTCAAAAGCCCTTTTTCATTTAACAAAATTCAGCAGCTAAGATGGTTTTCACAAAGCTAAAAAACTGGTGCACAAGTCCCTTTCTATAATACTACTCAAGCTGTTTAAGCCTATTTTCTTATTTAGAGCTTATTGACAGCTTTTAAAAAGCTGGTCAAATAAGCCCTTGAGTTTAGTCTAAATCTCCCTGGTGCAAAGGGGAGATTTAAAGCCCTTTTTCTTTGTCTTTTAGGTTCTTAAGGCCCAAAAACTTGGCTTATTTCAAGAGCTTATAAAGCTATTGTATATTGACCTCTAAGTTTCAGACCTTAAGAGCTTCTTTTGATGTTATTTATAAGTCAAACTTGCCCTGTCTTGAAATGTTTGCTAAAAGAGTTAGTGAGGAATTGCTTATTTATTCAATTTAGCTTTTACAGTCTTATTTAGTTTATCTTTTTTAAGTCTTTTAGTGCTTTATTTAGTTCTTTGGATTAGCCCCTTTTGTTTTCTATGTCCGTTTAGCTTATAGACCATAAGCCAATCCCTTAGCTTCTTTACAAGCCTTCACGCACTTTAAGCATTCTGTCAACTTTATAAGCTTATTTTTCAGTTTATTGAGTGTCTTTTTATAAAAGCTGTAGTTGACAAAGTTGTTAAGCCCCCACGAGCTTTAACAACTTTGCTTTACAAGGTTTTTTTTTTTTTCAAAAAAAAAAAAAAAAATAGAGGGGAATGACAAAGGTTCCGGTGTGAGCAAGACTCGAACCCGGGACCTCTCGATTCGAATCCCCTCTTTTACAATACACTTCTCACCGCTGCCGCCTTGGGGTCTTTTTCTGTTATATAAAGACTCAAGGGCTTTATCCCTTTATACTCGTTTTGTGCCCCTATAAGCTTATAGCTGTATTAATAAGCTTATTTACGGGCTTATTCCTTAAGCAATTTTTTGTTTTTTATTTTTCGTCTAGGGTGTTAAAGTGTGATAAGTTTTTTAGTAAATTTTTAAGATTTTTCGAAGTCATTTTTAATATTTTTTTTGATTTAATTTCGTTAAAGTTTAAAAAAAATTTATAAAAATACACAATAATTATCAAAAAATATTTTTCTTTTTTTAGAACAATTTTATTTTGTATATAGCTTGTAGGAAAATTTTAACGTTTTCGTTTAATAGTCATTTTTTCAAGCTTTTTTTTTTTAAAGAAACCGGTACCGGGTGCGGTATTTTTGTCTGTGCCTCAAAACTCGGTTTTGGGGTTCAAACGAACTCCGTTTTCGGTCTAGTCTTTTTCTTTCGTTATTTCGGTCCCTTGTGTATGTTTAGAAGTAAAAATTTCTTCGTAGGGATATTTTTAAAGATTTTAGGTTTTTCCCCCTTTGTTCGGGATTCGTGCTCTCGTTTTCTAGTTTAATTTCGTAATTTCTAGGTTTTTCTTAAATGTTTTTGTTTGTTATTGTTTAATTTGACTTTTCCACACTTCCAATCTAATTCTCTCCTCCAAACTCAAATCTTCGATTGTATCGATTCTCCAGTCCAGCCTCGTTGGGGATAAACGACCCGGGAACACTCTATACTACTTCTCGGTTTTATTGATCTTGTTGATTTTTAGACTTATATATATTTTATATTATATTATATATTATATACATAGTGTAAAATTCTCCAACCAATCAGCCAAACACTTCTTAAGGTTCGACACGTAGAACGTGTCATGAACACCATCTAACTCCTCAAGAAAATCTAACTTGTAGGCTACGATGCCTACTTTTTTAATAATCTTAAAAGGTCCAACAAATCTAGGTGCTAGTTTCCCTTTCTCCCCAAAGTGTACCACACCTTTCCAAGGCGACACTTTGAGCAAAACATAGTCACCCCACTAAAATCTAGAGGTTTCCTCCTCTTATCAACATAACTTTTCTGACGATCACGCACAGCCTTAAGTCTATCCTTAATCTGCGAGATCTCCTCAATGGTCTCCTGTACCATCAAAGGTCCTATCAACAGACCTTTCCCAATCTCAGCCCACATAATTGGCGAACGACACTTTCTACCATACAATACCTTAAACAGAGCACATCTCATACTAGAATGATAACTATTGTTATACGAAAACTCAACCAACAGAAGATGAACATCCCAACTTCCTTCAAAGTCCAGGATGCACGCTTTAAGCATGTCTTCCAAAGTCTGAATAGTACGCTCACTCTGACCATCGGTCTGAGGGCAGTAAGCCGTACTCATGTCTAATCAAGTTCTTAATGCTTCTTGCATTGACTGCCAAAACCTTGATGTGAAACGACTATCACGATCCGATATGATCGAGATCGGCACACCATGTCTAGCAACTATCTCATTCAAATACAATCTAGCCAATCTATCCATCTTATAATCCTCACGCATAGGTAGAAAATGAGCAGACTTAGTCAATCGGTCCACAATGACCCAGATTGTGTCATGCCCACTACTAGTCCTAGGCAACTTAGTCACAAAATCCATAGTTATTCCTTCCCATTTCCATTCAGGAATCTCAGGTTGCTGGAGCAAGCCAGATGGCCTTTGATGCTCAGCCTTAACCTTTAAACAAGTCAAACACTTACTAACATACATAGCTATGTCCTTCTTCATACCAGGCCACCAATACCTATCTCTAAGGTCATAATACATCTTATCAGCTCCTGGGTGTACAGAGTACTTCGACTTATGGGCTTCATCCATTATCAGGGTTCTCACATCACCCTTCAAAGGCACCCATATTCGATCCAGGTAGTACAAAGTCCCATCACTTCTCTGTTCTATCATCTCATCTAAACCTTTCTGTAATCCCGCAAACTCATCCACAACCTCCTTCTGAGCTGCTAGTATCCTATCCTTGATACTCAACTGAAGGGTCATATTCATAGCTCTAACTTTCTTAGGTTTAACTCTTTCATTCCTACTTAGGGCATCAGCCACCACATTCGCCTTACCAGGATGGTAGCAAATCTCACAGTCATAATTACTAAACAACTTTATCCAGCGACGCTGCCACATATTCAACTCTTTTTGACTAAAGATATGCTGAAGACTCTTATTATCCATATAGATGACACTCTTTGTCTCATACAGATAATGTCTCCAAATCTTAAGGGCAAACACAACTGCTCCCAATTCTAAATCATGGGTCGTATAATTCTTTTCATGAATTTTCAACTGCCTAGATGCATATGCTATCACTTTACCTCTCTGCATCAACATGCAGCCTAGTCCTAACCCGGACGCATTACAATATACCACAAAGTATTCTGGTCCATCAGGGAGAGCTAGAACAGGCGCATTACACAACTTATCCTTCAAAGTTTGAAATGCTAATTCTTGTTCCTCACCCCAATCGAAAGTCTTACATTTCTGAGTCAAAATAGTAAGAGACTTAGCTATCTTAGAAAAGTTTTCAATGAACCTACAATAATATCCAGCCAATCCTAAGAACGAACGAACCTCAGACGGAGTTCTAGGGGCTTTCTAATTCTTAACAGCTTTGATCTTACTAGGGTCTACATGAATCCCATTACCATTTATCACATGCCCAAGAAACTGCACTTCTCTTAGCCAGAATTCACACTTAGAAAACTTAGCATACAATTTCTCCTTCTTGAGCAGTTCCAAGACTAACCTTAAGTGTTCTACATGCTCCTCTCGAGTCTTAGAGTAAAGATATCATTTATAAACACTATCACAAACTTATAAAGATAAGGCCTACAAACTCTATTCATTAAATCCATGAATACCGCTTGATGTATCGTTGTGTGGTGTATATTTTTATGATTCAAGTTTTAAATTTATATTTTGCTGACTTAACCAAAAACAACACTTTAACGGGTAGTCTACCCGGTCGGTGGTAGATTCGTGGTAAGTAAGGTGTCGAACACTTGAAGCGAGGTTAAATCTATCAATTTATTTATATCTTGGTTGTCTAATCTAAGTTAATTCTAATCTAAGTCAAACCTATGCTAATACTATGCTAGTTCTAATCCTAATTCTAATAGGTAAAAGGGGGGATTCAGCCTGAGAGACTGGCACGAGTTTGGTTGGTGACTATAATCAATTCAAGACACTTTAACCTATGCAAGCAAATTAATAGAAGATAAAAGAGTTGTCGAGCCTTATGATAGAAAACTATATTATCCATCATTAATCCGATTAAAACATTGGTTTGTTTATTCAGTGCAATGATTACTTATCTCGAAGAGGCATATCATTCTTAGACTTAGGCGGGACTTCATCCTAAGACCTAGACACATTAATTCTGTCACAATTAAAGCATCCGCATAAAGCATATTTATTACCTGATTATAATCTATCTTAGGGATTAAAGCAATGGTGATCTTGTTAAACCCTAGCTCATAGAGACTTTACCCACTTACTGCTTAATGGTATTTATACACTAGTAGTCCACTTGTCCAACTATCTAATGGAATCAGAACATTATTTGTTGAATTATCTAGATTCACCTGCTAGTCAACATGTTCAATAAACCAAAGGCAGTTTCCGTTAACTAGTTAGGCCAGAAGCGTATCCTTAGCACGATTTTAGAAGGACAATACTTGTAATCCTATGATTCTAGATGTATAAATCACTATATGGA
>BQNB010114419.1:0-21755 GCA_026074375.1 Tanacetum coccineum
GTATGTATGTATGTATGCATGCATGCATGTATGTATGTATGTATGTATGTATGCATGTATGTATGCATGTATGTATGTATGTATGTATGTATGTATGTATGTATGCATGCATGCATGCATGTATGTATGCATGTATGTATGCATGCATGTATGTATGCATGCATGTATGTATGCATGTATGCATGTATGTATGTATGCATGTATGCATGCATGCATGTATGCATGTATGTATGCATGCATGTATGTATGTATGTATGTATGCATGCATGCATGTATGTATGTATGTATGTATGTATGCATGCATGCATGCATGCATGTATGTATGTATGCATGTATGGATGTATGCATGTATGCATGTATGCATGTATGCTGTAACATCCGAGAATTTTCGGAATTTTTAAAGGAGATATAAATTATTCCTAGGCTGAATTATCAAAAACGAGTAGCTGAATCACGTTTTCATTATTCGGACTCTAAAGCAATTTGAAGTAAAACGACATTCCTGACAACTTTCTAGTTTTGACCGAGATCCGAAAACAGTCAGAAGGTGACTGAAATGCCCTTGCAAGATTTAGAAACACAAAAATAATTAAATTATATTTAATTATCACGTTTTATTAAATAAAAATATTTAATAAAATACTTAGCATTTTAATTAAAAGCGTTTTTGAAAACGCAAATATTCGAGTTGAAATCCATTTTTATTCTGAACGAGACGTAACCAGTTCACAAAATAAATAAAAAAACAACAAAAAAACAGATATTTTATTAAATGTTATAAAATATTTATGAAATATTATCAAATGAATACTCATTTTTATCAGAAAAATGATTTAGAAAACAATGACGCAAGTTTCGTGCGTTGAATTATCCGTTAAGTCGTTCAAACGAGTCCCGAACCGATAGTTATCAAAACTATATTAAAAACTTACAAAATGAACCCTAGACTATGGGGTATTAACATTTCACATTATAAATTTTATTATATATATAAAATTTATATATAAAAATTTCATTTCCACCTCTAATAACACACACACACCCATGTCATCTCTCTCCCTCCTATTTCCGGCAGCCCACCGCCGGCCACCACGTCGCCGCCGCCGAAAAACTTTTCCGGTGAAGTCCAAAATGGTTCCTCGTCGCCCGATCTATCCGCTCATCTTACTCACTCTCCGCCACTCGCCCTTTTTCCTCCCCCACCACAGTCGCACACCAACACCACCCCCATCACTACACCAGCACCACCACCATCATATGGGTGGTTTTGGTTTCGGTGGTAATGAACCACCACCACCGAGGGGTGTTCGATTTGGCTGTTGAAAACTAGGGGTGTTTGTTTTCGGGGTTGGCAGCCCAAGGGGGTGTTTGTTTTGACGGTGGCAGCCACCACACGGGGTTGCGGTGGGTGGCAGCCACCGCCCTAAGGGGTGTTTGTTGGCTGTGGGTTTCACCACAGCGGGGTCCGTTTGGTTTGTAGCAAATTAGGGTCCGTTTGGTTTGTAGCAAATTAGGGTCCGTTTGGTATTATGGCAGCCAAACGGGGGTGTTTGGTTTGGGTTTTGGCAGCGAGTCGGGTGCGTTTGGATTTGTTATAGTCGCACAAGGGGGCGTTTGGTTGGGTGGCAGCCACCAAGGGGTGCGTTGGTTGGGGCTGTCACCGCACAAGGGGGCGTTTGGTTGGAGCAGCCACCACGAGGGGTGCGTTTGGTTTTGTAGAAAGAGGATAAGGGGTGTTTGGGTAATATAGAAATACATTAGGGTGCGTTTGGCTGTTAAAACAGCCATAGGGTGCGTTTGGGTTAACAGGAAACCGGTTAGGGTGTGTTTGGTATAGCAGAAACACGGATAGGGGTACGTTTGGTTGGGCAGATTTACACCGAGGGGTGCGTTTGGTTTGACATTAAGCACAAAGGACGCGTTTGGTTTAGCGAAACAACGAGGGTTCGTTTAGTTTATATAGCAAATCAACAAATAAATATATATAACGCAAGGTTTAATAAACATGAAACCGGATCTATATATTGGTGGTTTAAATTGGTTAAATAAATATAACGTTTATTATTTGGTTTAGTTTAGATATAATAAAATATATAAATATATTATATCTAAAAACGCGAGTGTTTGAAATATTAACACGTTAACAATTGCAACATATATATTGAAAATGGAAAACGTCGAGTTTTGCGAAAATGGAAATCGTTTTATAAACGGAAAGATCATAACGAAATTTTATGAATTTCTATATTTATTAATGGTTCACTAAAACTGCTATCATTTTGGAAACCGATAAAGGGACTAAGTTATATTTTAGAAATATATTAAAATATAACTACACAATAACCCGACAATGAACGAAAACTATACTTTTATAATGAGACAACCATTTTAGAGACAATCTATCGTAGAAACGAAATATAATTTATAAAATATTATTTTATATTTTATAATGGTTATAAACTGTTACAAACATCGGTTGATTTAATTCATAACGTTAAGACATGTGTCTACTTTTATTCAAAGTCTTTTTATTAATTAAATTGGTGTCAAACAAATTGGTTTAATTATTTTAACTCACACTTATTATATAATACTTGTAAAACATTATATACGTCACGTTAATCTTCGGATTGTTTTTATTTGTTATATAACTCACGGTATGAGTTATATAAAGGTTTATTTTTCATATGTAATATATACAGAATATATTAACATACTTTGGGTTTACTTTCAATTTATTTTATTTAACCAACCACCAAACCATACAACGTTAAATCTAAATCTTTATCAACATGTCGGGTTGACGTAACCATTCATCAGGAAACCCAAATTCCTTATCCTAGGCTAAGGGGACTTAGCAGTTATGATTAGTTGCAACTTCTGGATCGAGTCGTTTCGTCTTCCGTTTGTGTCGGGCATATCAAATGCCTATCTGTCAATCGTTCTTCATCATCAATGTGAGTTCATAACCTCGCTTTTCAATCTTTTGAATGTTTATAAACCCGCGAGGGGAAATACATGCTTGTCTACAAACGCTTTACTTACTGGGTTATCTTATAACAATGTGATTGTTTTTAAAGGATATTATGAGTTTCATAGCCTCACTTTTACTCGTTTGGATAAACGTTTTATATATTTTTGGGGTGAAAACATGCATCGTTTTATAAATGGACACAAGTGGATCAATTTTATATTATGATTACATGTTGCCTAAGTAGCGATAACCCAAGTTGAGCCCTTTATCATGAACTGTCAATTGCATAGATGTAGTTATGAATTACATTATGCGAGCGTGAATGTTATGAATAGATCTATTTGGGAAACGACCTCCCCGTTTGGGTGATTAGCTATCACCGGGAACGAACGTTATAGCATGTCGAATTTGGGGATGTTTCGGGTTAGACATTTAATCAGGGCAGAAATTGCAATATATATTATTGCAAGAAAGATTGTCGAGCTTCAGTGTCATGAGCTTAGGAAACGTAATCAGGGTTTCGTGATGTTTGCATTTGTTGTTGCATCGCGGAAAGTTTATATGTTTAGGATAAGTGCGGTTTGCTTTATCACGGGGGAAATCTGGTGGTCCTATGTTATACGTTTTTGGCGACTATTTAAAGATTTAAATGGTCTTGCATGTTTTACAACTGTTGATTTTAAAGATCATGAATATATTTTGAAAGGACATTTAAGGAATTAAATGGTCATATACACTTTGGAAATCTTTGGTTTATCGTTTATATCTAAACAAAACTATGAACTCACCAACTTTATATTGACGTTTTTAAGCATGTTTTTCTCAAGTGAATTAGATGCTTGGATTATCTGATGTGCATTGGAGTCTAAATTGACAAGATTTCATACTTGGATTTCTACAAATGATCAAATCTCATTGTGTTGCTTTCAAGCTTTTCATTGTGATGCAATTACGAGACAACTATGATTTTGTTTTCAGAAAATCAACGAGATTGTTTTACAAACGACACATTTAGAGGTCGTTCTCTTGTATCTAGCGCCGTGTATTATGAATTAGCACCCCAAGTGGTATTCCTCCTTAGATGCTTAATAACTTGGGAATTGTGATTAACTAAGAACAAATTCCCAAAAATAACTAGAAAACCTTCCTGAGAACTTTTAGATGAGATTGATTGAAATGTGAGATGAAATGTGTGATATGGAATGATTTGCGCCTCAAATTCGTGCTCTATTTATACTTGAGGGGGGAGTATCAGTTTTGGGGAAGAGGCAATCTAAGGTTTGCTCAGTAATGGCAATCATTATTATTTTTGAGTAACTGCAGGAGAAGTGCGTCGCACAATAAAAATTTTGCGCTGTACTTGGTGTATCATTAAATTGCATTTATACCGTAATGAAGTACGCCGCACAATAAGAATTATGAGTCGCACTTTGGCCTTATTCATTAATTCTTTATTAGATTCTCTTATAGATTCTTCTTATAATGACCGTTAGTTTTTTTAACGGAATTTCTTTGCACGTTTAGTCTTTTTCGTCATTCTTGGTCCTGAAACAATTATTACACAACAAATAACCAAACTTCGCAACATTTCATGCGTTAACATATATATATATTTCATGTATTTTCGAGGGATATTTCATGTATATTTGGAGCGTTATCAAACTGTTTGTACCATTTCCTAGGGTACTGTTTAAGACCATAAAGAGATTTTTCAAAAAATAGACCTTGTTGTCCATTCCTTCTTCAAACCCAAGCGACGACCTCATTTAAATGGTTTCTTCAAGATTACCATGCAGAAACGCTGTTTACACTTCAAGTTGTTTCAACTTGTAATCATCACAAGTAGTCAATGAGAGAATTGCCCTAATAGAGGTATGTCGAACCACATATGAAAATACCTCATTGTAGTCAATCCCTGCTCGCTATGTAAACCCCCAAGCTACCAGCCATGCTTTATACCTTGGTTTTTAAATGCTCTAAATCCTTTTTTTAATCCTATGCAACCACTTGCAACTTACCATCTTATGACCAGATCGACCAGCTCCTAAGTATAATTCTTCTTTAAAGAAGTCATCTCTTGCTGCATAGCACAAATCCACTTAACCTTTTTCAGATGAATTAATCGCCTCATGAAATGTGATTGGTTGATGTATATCTTCATCCTCAACAATAACAAATGCATAAGCTGCCATATCATCTTCTTCCCTAGACCCTAATAGTCTAGACAATGATAGATTGCATTTATCCCTATACATTGCAAGTATAGTATTTGTTCTTTTTTCTCTGTTACGCACCAAAACTTAGTTGTCTAGATTTTTTTGTTGAGGCTCTTCATCATCTTGTTCCTCATCTTCATTTTATAGACTTTCCTAAGTATGAGGATCTATAATTCGTTTGACCCTACTGCCTTAAAGTTTCACCTCAAACTCAACTTCCTTCCTAGAATCTTCAGCACCAACACCCTTGAGAGTATCCTTATACATAAGGCTCTCATTAAACACCACATCCCTGCTTATGATTATCTTCAGTTTAACATCGTCTAACCTTCATAATCTTTATCCCTTCACACCATCAGGATACCATATAAATATGCATTTTATAGCTCTAGGCTTGAGCTTCCCCTGATTCCTGTATGAATAAGCAACATAACCAAATATCCTCAACATCTTGTAATTCACTGGATTTCCTGACCATAAAGACATAGGCGTCTTCTTCTCCAATGCTAAAAATGGAGACCTATTGATTAGATATGTTGTCGTCACGGTTGCTTCAGCCTAGAATAAATCTGGCAAACCAGATTGAACTAGTAAACACCCAACCTTCTTCAAGAGCGTCTTGTTCATTCGTTCAGCTTGACCATTATGTTGTGAAGTTACCGCAACTGTCAAATGCATTTTTATCCTACTCCCCATGCACAAGTTATTAAAATCATAATTACAAAACTCCAAACCATTATCCGTTCATAGTTTCTCTAGTTTTCTACCTGTCTGGTTTTCCACCAACTGCTTCTACTCCTTGAACTTGTTGAACGCCTCATTATTGTATCTAAGAAAGTAAACCCAAACCCTCCTTGAATAATAATCAACAATCAATAAGAAGTACCAGTAACCACTTATCGATTCAACCCGAGAAGGACCTAGAGATCTGCATGGACATAGTCAATAACTCCCTCTGTTGGGTGCTAACCTCGACCAAAATCACCCTGGTCAATTTTCCAAGAATACAATATTTACAAAATTTGAGCTTACCTAGACCGTTATTCCCCAGCACCTCTCTTCTTTCCAATTCATGCACGCCTGCTTCGCTAATGTGACCCAGGCTTTATTCCATACTTGTGCAACACTTTCGTCTTCTTTTATGCCAATACTAGCTTCACCTAAGGCTGTAAAGATTGATACAAACCCTTATTTCTCTCCTCCTTAGGGAAAACTTTGGTGACTTTCACATCTCAACTGATTGATCGATTTGTCTCCTACTTCTTAGATTCCTTACTAATTAATAATTCTTTTAACAGTCCTTATCCATTTGTGGTTATTTGTGGGCAGGTTATGATTATTGTTAATTGGTCAAGTAACTTCTTGAATTTTTAGGGTTTTGATTTGCATTAGTTTTCTTTTGTCATATTGCTCGATCTAGCTAATTACGTATGCTTTAAATCCATTGCGACCACAATTAGGGTTTTCTAATTCTGCGATAAATATTGTTGTTGGTCTGATTAACCTACAATGCATTAGTTGGTTAGGGTTATTTGTTTTATTCTTGTGATTGTGTTATGTTGCTTCGAAACCCTAGTTTAGGGTTTTGATTTGTTTTATTGGTTGGTGACTGTTCAATTGGTAGGTTTTACTATTTGTTTTTTAGGCTGATTGAATGTAAGTATGCAAAAAGGTTTTCTTGGTTCGGGTTAGGGAGGAGGTAATAATAAGAAAAAAGATGGTGGTAATGATATAGTTAAGGATACAGGTAACATGGCTGCTGTTGACGAGCCTGTTTTGAGTAGTTCAAGTGGTCATACGGATGTGAAGATGATTGATTTTAGGAATAACAAAGTATGCATGATTATGTTAAAATGGTTACTTTTGCTGTTGACGATTCTGTAGGGAAGAATTTGGGTTTAAATGATGTTAACTTGGATTACGCTAGCTTAGAAAAACCATTGGAATCGCTTGTGGGAGCGGATCTAAAAGATGCCACATCTAATTCAACTCCTACTACTAGTGAATCGATTTCAGAATCTGTTTCATTTTTAACCTTGTTGAAAGGTTATACGAGTAGGAAAAGTATGAACTTCTGCACTTTAGTTACTCCGGCTAGAAACGGGGCTGATGTTGCTGTCCCATTGGAGTCTATTTGAGCTGTTATTAAATGGTTTACTAATTCGGCTTATGGTTTCTTTTTGGACAAGCTGGTGGCTTACCCTGTTGTTGCTAACTATGTTAGGAACACTTAGAGCAAATATGGACTGGTTAAATCAATGATTAACTTGTCTAACAGGTTATTTTTCTTCCATTTTAGCTCTAAGGATGGTTTGGATGCAATGCTAGAGAATGGTCCTTGGTTTATTCGCAATAATCCACTTATTCTGAAAAGGTGGAATCCGGATGTGAACTTATTTAAAGAAGATGTTAGTAATATTTTAGTTTGGGCTAAACTCCATGGTGTCTCTATGACGGCGTTTAGCGAAGATGGTTTGAGTGTCATTGCTACTAAAATTGATACTTCCTTGATGCTTGACTCATATGCATCTTACATGTGTTTGCAATCATAGGGTAGGTCAAGTTGTGCTAGAGCAATGATTAATCTATGAGCTAAAGAGGAGTTGAAAGATTCTATCATGGTGGCTATGCCAAAACTTGTTGGTGAAGGGTTTAATTTGTGCACTATATGTGTTGAGTATGAGTGGAAATCTCCTTGGTGTTTTATTTGCAGGGTGTTTGGACGCGTGCTAAGTGAGTATCCTAAAAAAATCATCTCGGATGTGGTGTATAACTTGACTAATCCTTGACAATCTACTAAAGGTGTTCCGGTTGGTCCACAGGTTAGTTTAAACCAATTAAACAAATTTACAGACCGGTCTCTAATAAGAACGGTGCAAGCACTAGTGGTAAAAGAAGCAAGCTGAAGTGTCTAGATGAGAGGTGAGTAACTCAAACCCATCTGACGCACTTAATTCAATTGAAAATGATGATGACTTAGGTACAAATGTGGGGAAATTCAAAGTAGGCTGAGAAAGGGTCCTTAAATGTGGTGCATGGTAGTTCTAGTAATATTGTTATTATAGATATGATCAATTAACTAGAACACAAAATTCTTTTGGTAAATTGATGTTTGTGGATGATGACAAGAACCTGCTTGATCCTACGGTTAATGTGGATAGTGATAGTGAAGTGGAAGTGGTGTTTGATGAAGCAACAAATTAAATGTCTTCAACGAGTTTTAAAGGTAGAAGTGACAAAGGTTATGGTACTAAGAGCCTGTTGGAACAATGGAGGGAAACTAAACATGACGATGACTATGACCCATATGATGACGATTTGTATGAAAGTCATGATATGTTTGATCAACTTTAGGCTATTTGTGATGATTTAGATATCATGGTTTGTAGTCGGAAGAAGAAATATACTATTTTTAATGTTTGTTGAGTCAATTGTAATCTAGTTATAGTAGTATCATCCTTTGTACTGAATTCTTTTTTGGAGTAATACATTTACCGAGGAAACCCTTTAACCAAAAATAACACTAGCTTCATCTGATTCAGCCGTGCATCCAAGGAGTACACACAATTTTCCTTCATAGTTCCTGACAAAACCATCAAAGAACCCTTGATCACCTTTACTCTTCCATTCTACAAATTCACGGTATAGCCGAAAGATATCAAATTCTCTTCAAATCAGGAATGCAACGCACATTGTCAAGCATAAAAATTGAACCATCTTTCATTTGTACTCTCACCTTCCCTAGCCCCTAATGGCACATGCTCTATTGTCATCGAGCAAACCGTACCACCATTAACCTCCTTAAAATAAAATAAAAAGTCTGTCCTAGGCGTCATGTGATAGGAACCACCAAAGTCCATGATCCATTCTAAGAGCATCTCCTCACTCATCGCCATCAATGAGTCACCAATGTCATAACCCTGAGAATGCATACCATGATGAGAAGTGCTTACGTCACACGGATATATATACGGCAAGAAATACGTTAGGCTATGGGGTTCATACGCGTATACACAAAGATACTACTTATTAGTGTATGTAATATATATATAAATGTATATTTATTATATATATTGAAAGTTCTAACGATAATACTTAACAGTCACTAATTAGTTCGTTTACGAATAATTAACCGTTAGTCCCTTAATTAATACGTAAATGTACATAATAATTAAGCAAGTCAAAAAGTAAAAGTTGGGGGGAGGGGGTGGAGGGATTTTGGTGACATAAGGGGAGGGGATAATGGAAAAGTTTAAATAACTTATTACCTAAGCAAATTTGTTGCCATAGTTTTCACACTATAAATACATGGCTTGAGAATGTACTTTTCTTCATCTCATAATTTCTTCTCTTCTCTCTTGAGCTGATCCAATCATCCCCACTTGTATAGTTATTGCAAAGAATTGTCACTTAATCATTTATATTTTAGAATTGTAGTAATTATAGAGTAATTGGTGAAAGTTAGCAAAAGGCGCGCAATTTGGAGCTTAAATGAAGATATTTTGAAGATTACTATTCTGAAGACCAATACGCCGTGTCCATCAAGGAAGATATGGCGTATTCGTTCCTGCACTCACCAAAGACCACAAAAGGATAAAGCTCAATACGTCGTATCCAGTAAGACTCAATATGCCGTATTCAAGATATGGAATCAATATAATATTCTGGAAGATATCAAGCGTGGTTCCTACTCTAAGAAATCCCTAATACGCCGTATCCAACACTTGGATATATCATATCTAACCGACTTCCAGACCTTATAAATAGAAAACTCAAAAATGAGTTTTAAGTGTGCTAAATCATATTCCCGATACCTAAACCATAAAAGTCGATTTTCAGAGGAGAAAAAGAGCAGAAGAGGCCAAGCAACACTATCAACTCCATAGAAGACATCGTGTAATTCCATATACTTTAGTAATCATTCAGTTTTTGGTATCATTCGTTAACTCGGTTAGTTTACCTTGGCTAAATAATTACTCTTATATTTATTATGGCGGTTGAAGGCTAATACCTTCGGGTATTAGCCATTATTATGAAGATCTGAATGTTAAGTATTTGTTTATCTTGATTTCTTGATTTATCGTTGTATGCTTGTTTATGTTTATCAATTTATACTTGTTTACGCACTTTTGTATGCGACCTATCATTCAACTGGATCTAGTGAAGCGGACCAAGTGGATCTAGAGTTCGGGATAGCTCTCCATATAGTAATTTATACATCTAGAATCATAGTTACACAAATATTGTCCTTCTATGTATGTGTATAGGATACACTTTGGGCTTAACTAGTTAATTGGATATTGCCAATGGTTAATTGATCGTGTTGACTAGCAGATGACCTAGATAATTTAACAAGTAACGTTCTGATTCCATTGGATAGTTGGATAAGTGGACTACTAGTGTATAAATTTCCATTAAGAGGTAAGTGGGTAAAGTCTCTATGAGCTAGGGTTTAACAAGATCACCATTGCTTTAATCCCTAAGATAGATTATAATCAGCAAATAAGGATGCTTTATGCGGATGCTTTAATTATGACATAATTAATGTGTCTAGGTCTTAGGATGATGTAACGCCTAAGTCTTAAGAATGATATGCCACCTCAAGAGAAGAAATCATTGCACTTAATAAATAAACCAACGTTATAATCGGATTAATAATGGTTACTATAGTTTTCTTATATAAGGTTCGACCGCTCTTTCATCTTTTGTTAATTAGCTTGTGTGGGTAACAGTGCCTTGAATTGATTATAGTCACCAACCAAACCATGCCAGTCTCGTAGGCTGAAAACCCCCTTTTCCTATTAGAATTAGGATTTATACTGACATAGGTTTAACATAGGTTTAGAATAGAATATAATTAACATAGATTAGATAACCAAGATATTAATTAAATTGATAGATTTAACCTCGCTTCAAGTATTCGACACCCTACTTACCACGAAACTACTACCGATCGGGTACACTGCACGTTAAAGTGTTGTTTTTGGTTTAGTCAGCAAAATATAAATTTAAAACTTGAATCATCTTAAATATACCATACAACGACAGCACATCAAGTTTTTGGTGCCGCTGCCCGGGAGTGAAAATTAGTTTTTATTTTTATTTGATATTTTTGTTTTTAACATTAGATTAGATCTAACCCTTAGGATTAGTGTAATTTAGATTAGTGTATATTCTTGTATTTTCTGTAAATTTTGTATATTTGTATTTAATTGTTTGCTTGTATTTATATATGTTTAATTGTTTGCTTATTTAATTCTTTTTCTTAATTCACTGTTCTGGTCAATAGTTGATTACGGCGTATTCACTTCCATCGGATACAGCGTATCTAGTTCTATGTCCAATACAACATATTTACTTAAATTGATTAATACGGCGTATCCACTTCCATTGGATACGGAGTATCAATCATCTGATAAAGTTCTTTTCCATTCTCGAACTTAGAGCCCAATTATATATATATATATATATATTATATATATAATATATATATAATATTATATATATAAATATATATATATATATATATATATATACCTTTTTTCGCAGGTTCTACTGATAATTTTCTGGGTATTTTTTAGTAAGAATGACAAAGGTTATCAAAGGAGAGTTCGAGAAAATTAAGGATGTTAAGGTCGAAGATGTTCCGCTCACTTGCGATACACAACTTGAAGTTTTCAACAATGAAGTCAGTCGATTAAGCGGAATGGATGATGATTTATTCACATATGAAGTTGAAGTTGCTAACGTCCCATGTGAATCAAAAATAGATGATGATTCGGAACAAGAAGCTGATGATGATATGGGATATGATCCGTCTGATGTGGCATTTACTGAATGGTTGGGGTCAAAAATTTTCAACTACAAAACAATGGATCACTATACTATGAAAGCACTATGGATTTACTGAATCAGAGGAGATGATGAGGTAGAGCTCACAGATGATGAATCTTCTGATAATATGGATGAAGTTGTTGAAGTCTTTAGGATCAACACTAATCTATTTGATTTTAAAATGCCAATGTGCAAGGCATTCAATGAATTTAACTATCTTTTGCAAATCGATCCAGACTTACTTACTAAGGACATTGAGGGATTCAAGACCTATGAAGATTACAAAAATGATTGGATCTATGAATGGAAAAGGGACGTACCACGGGTCGATGAGAAGCCATGGACTAACACCGGAGTTTGGACTAAACCCACACCAGTTAAACTATAACACCCCCAAAATAGGTCGCAGCGGAATAAGGATCCGGGGCGTGTTACTTCAAGATCAACAGCACAAGATATATATAAGAACGACACAAAAAGTCATTTAAATTGATACATTGGATTTAATTAAGAGACATATTACAAAAGCTTATAGCTTCACTTGTTCCTTGTTTAATATTACAAAAGATGACATAGATTTCCCAAAATATGATATAAAAGTCTTTAAGCGTGCAATCCAAAACGTAACCCAATGCATCCTTGGCACCTCGTGCCTATTGACCTCCTGAAAACATTGCTTAAAACGTCAACAAAAATGTTGGTGAATTCATAGGTTTATGTATTTAAATTATGCAGGACCGCAAGACTTTCCCGTGATGTTACAACATATGCAAACAATCACAAAACCAGATTACATTTACACTAAGCTCATGACACTGAAGCTCGACAGTCTTGTTCGCAAAATATTGCTACTCAGCCCGAAATGATGTTCTAACCCGAAACATCCCTGATTCGACATGCTATAACGTTCGTTCCCGGTGATAGCTAGTCACCCAAACGGGGAGGTCGTTTCCCAAATAGATCTATTAAATAACATTCGCGCTCACATAATGTAATTCCCAACTACATCTATGCAATTGACAGTTCATGATAATGGGCTTAACTTGGGTTATCGCTACTTAGGCAAACATGTAATCAATGCAAATATCCACTTGCGTTCGAATTTGTAAAACAAGCATGTTTCCACCCCAATAATAGTAAATCAGTAAAACTGTAAAAGCGTGGGGCTATGAACTCACCCCTCAAGTGGTGGTTTGATAATTTATATCAAGTGGGGGAATGGCTTACGATTAATTCCGAATGCAAACTAAGTCTATATAGGTCTTAAGTAAGTTACGGAGTATTTAATTGAATAACATTATATAGCTCTATAGTGTTACATCGTACTATGTTCGGGCTAATCACTCAATTTAAGAGTCATGACATGTCGTTTACGTGAGGAGTTAGGACATCTTAAATGTAAATCCAAATAATCGTCCGATACGCCATCCGAAGAGGCCTCATTATGAAACTCCCTAGTATTATAGCACTTTGATAACCAGTAATTTCTATATAGCATCAATAATCATCGGACTAGTCGTTTTAGTAAAATAATATTTATAAAGTGGAAACATTTATAAATATACTTTTCGTAAAAATGACCTAATTTGGTCGTTTTAAGTCTGTTGCTCGCGTTTCTTACGCCCACGTCTTCGTAGTAAGACGAGTGATCAAAATATAACATTTTCAAGTTTTTGATATTCTGCGTTGGAATCAGTGACTATACTGTTCACACAGCTATTTTAATGTTTTTTAGGTTTTAATTAGCGTAAACTCGTAATCGTAATAACTTATTCGTTTTAATCCCGATTTTAGTGATTCCTTCGTAGTACGTCATTGTATTAAAAAATGTATTATATTTTAATAAATTTGGGTCGCTGATGAATAGTCTTTTACTGTTACCTGTTTTATAAAATTACTTTTATAAACTTTAATTATCGAAAATGTCATAAGTTTATTCGTTATAGTTCGTTTTTAGCGAATTTTTTTTTCCTTCGAGCACGATTCGTAATTAAAAGTTATATCATATTTTTGATGGTTTAAAATATGAGTTTCGTAATGTATAGTGCTTTTTATAAAAATAGATTTATAAAAGTATTTATCATCGTATATCGTATTAACGTTTCTTTTCGTTATAAATCGGTTTTTCGAGTTTCTTATCATTTTGGAATCGTCATGAGGCGTATTATTTTTATATGAGGTCAACTCACTGTATGGAATTCGGATTTAAAACAGCCCCTAAGTATTCATTTATAAAAAGCTTGTTTTATTAACTTTATAAACCCTAATTTATACTTAAACATGTTTATACTTAAACCATATGTTAAACATACTTTTTACATTCCATTTTTCCATTATATATTAGAACCATATGACATAAGAATTTAAGTGCATTAAATTGCATAAACATAAGTGATAAAACTCATTTTAACGTATTAAAAAGTCCTTAGTGGTGATTTAGCCATAAATAACATATTACACATAAAATAATGAAAATCAAAAGTATTAAAGGAATTGAGGAAGACCTTAGGGATGATGTATGAGATGAGAAATAAGTGCTAAACCCTGTTGTTTAGATTCTAAACCAAAGCTTACGCGCTTATAACCCTAGATTAGGTTGAAACCCTATCTTCCTTTTCTTCTTAAACTGGCTTGCAAATGAAGAAACAATGTGGTAAAACTTTGTGTCTTAGGATTGATGTGTATAGGCTTGTATGGATTGTAGAAAAATTTTGTATGGTTTGTTTAGGTATGATTATTGAGCCGTGGGCTTTAGAGCTTAGAAAAGAGAAAGAAAATGAATTTTGTAAGTAAAGAGTTTATGTAAAGTTTACTTATGCATGCATGTGTATTTATAGGAAGAGAATGAAGATATTTGTAGCCAAGTTTGACCAAGAATTCAAAGGGGAAGGGGGGCCTTGTGCCGTGAGTTTTCAAGGGGACAAGGGGACCAAGGGGGAGGGAAACAAGGGTTTAATGGTTATGTTTGTTGGTATACTATCATGGGAATCATCCCATGATTTCGTTTATAGATCATGAACAGTAGATTCATAATCAAAAAACAAAATAAAACTTCAATGGATGGATTAAAAATAGATGATGAATTACTTTATAAAATTGCTAGGGTTTTTAGAGAGAGGAATAATTAGTGTGTGTAAACGTTTATTTTTATCGTAGACGTTTTTACATTTTTTTATTA
The DNA here is from genome assembly GCA_026074375.1 of Tanacetum coccineum. NCBI lineage: Eukaryota > Viridiplantae > Streptophyta > Magnoliopsida > Asterales > Asteraceae > Tanacetum > Tanacetum coccineum. The sequence goes on from BQNB010114419.1 coordinate 15,203, forward strand.
TCAAAACATCAAGAGGTCGAAAAATATAAATAATGTTTTTAGACATTATTTGTATTAACAATATGTATATCCAAATTAGTTATGTCAGCCTCTGCACCATCATCTTCCGCATCACTAAATCTGCTAATTTCTTCCAAATCAGGTATATTTTGATCATCAGCACATCCATAGACTATATCTCATCAATAGCATTATCCTCTATGCTAGCAGCATTAACAATTGGACTAATAGTATTAATATTGTTAGTGCTTTTAATACTTGCATCCTTTTTTGATTAATTCTTGGCTCCTCTGTACTTGGAACCTCACTATCTTTCCCTTCAGATGGATTTCCACTTTCATTCCCTAGATCTTCAGCATCCTTATTTTCCTCCTCCCCTGATGGTTTGAATCCAGCATCAGGAGAATCCTTTAAACTAGAAAAGAATGGTGAATCTTGAGTCCATAATGGTAGCAGTATGTAATATTTGCCAGGTACTGTCTCCACTCTAGCTTTACCTGCATCATCACATGCTTTTGTATCGGCATTACCATTAGACTAATTCCCTATAACAACTGGCTTATAGTTTATAGATTTTTTTAGTGCATCTATATCAAAAATCGAATTAGGTCCACTTCCTACAATATTAGATGTATTTTCACTAAATTGTACATGCGGGTTCTCTTCTACTATCCTTGTTCGACTGTTGAATACTCTGAATGCTTTGCTATTGGTAGAGTATCCTACAAAGAACCCTTCATCAGCATTTCCATCAAACTTACCTAGGTGATCTATGGTATTAAGGATTGTAACAAGATACCCAAATGGTCTCATGAAGCTTAAGGCAGGTTTTCTACCTAGAAAAAGTTCATAAGGGGTCTTGTTGTGAGGCTTGATAACTAATACCCTATTTTGGACATAACAAGCAGTATTAATTGCTTCAGCCCAGAAAGTTGTTGGCAATTTTGAATCAGCTAGCATATTCCTAGCAGCCTCTATTAGTGTTCTATTTTTCCTTTCTGCTACTTTATTTTGCTGTAGAGTCCTAGCAATACTAAATTCCCTCTTAATACCCTTCATTTTATAGAACTAATTCATGACCCTATTCTTGAAATTAGTCCCATTGTCACATCTAATCACTTTCACCCTAAGGTCTATTAGATTTTCTATCCTTGTTATGAATGTTTTAAGGATTTCATTAGTTTCATCCTTAGTGGCTAAAAAACCCCAACTAAACCTACTAAAATCATTTGTGACAACTAGGCAGTACATCTTTTTCATTAAACTCTTTACAAATGTTAGGCCAAACAAATCCATGTGCAACATTTGTAATGGTTGGCTGATTGAACTGACTGTTTTGGTCTTACAAGAAGCTCTATGTTGCTTTCCCTTCTGATAAGTAAAACAGGTTTGATTAATTTTAAAAAATTTAGAAGGTAAACCTCTTGCAAGGTTTCCCCTTACCAGTTTATTCATTTTTTTGAAATTTACATGTCCAAGCCTCCTATACTAAAGATTAAATTAAGCTAGTGTGGCTTTTGCAAAGAGACAAGTGAGACCTCCTTGAGGAACAACATTCTTTAAGTCAACACTATACATGTTATCCTTTCTAGGAACTTTAAGTAAAACATGACTTTTATCAGTTAACTTAAAGTCTGGAGACAGAACAACACATTCAGTATTAGTAAAAAGAACACTATTCTTCTTGTCACGCATTTGTGAGACCCTGAAGAGGTTAAAATTTAGTTCCTTTACAAAATACACATCTTCAAAATCTAATTTACCAGTTTTTATTTTACCTTTCCCATTAATTTTCCCTCCTTTGGAATAACCTCCAACGGCAACAAGTCCTCCATCAATTTCTTCATAATCTATAAGATATGACCTGTTTCCTATCATGTGCCTAGAGCATCCAATGTTAATCACTCCTTTATCCTTCAAATCTTGTTGTGGATTGCCCTGCACATAATGGTCAGAAAATTAGTTTCTTTTGGGACCATAAGCCATTATTTTTTTTTTTTTTTTTTTTTTTTTTTTTTTTTTTTTTTTTTTTTTTTTTTTTTTTTTTTTTATGATTGAATCTGCCTTGTGCATCAATATAGTCAAATGTTTTAAAGGACATTGATGCACCATTGTTTCTGGAGACATGGTCTAAAATTTGTGCTTTGGTCTCCAAACCCAACATGCTGAGGTCTTAACAGCATTTCCCTTGTTTCCCTTAACAGCACTAAGAACTGCTTTTGGCCTAGCAGTATTAACCCTTGTTCCCTTAACAGTATTAACCTTTTTAGTGAAATTACTGTTATTAGCTGTTGTTATTTTGTTAAAAGGCCTTCTAGCAGTTGAATATGCGTTATTAATAACATTTTTCATAGGTCTTGCATTATTCACTGCTGTTCTTGGTTGAACAATATTAACTGGTCTAACAGTATTAACTAAAATTGGGCCAGGCCTAGATAAGACTATTCTTAGAACCATGATCCTTTTTGGACTGGGGTGACTTAATTTAGAGAAATTCTGTTTGTTTACCCTTTGAACATTGGTCCAAACTGGTTTTGCAAATCTTCCATTATTATACCAGTTATTGCAATCATTCTTCAAATGATCGAAGCTACCACACACATGACAAGATTTGTTGATTATCTCAAAATTACTCCCTAATTTTTGAGACATCTGTTGGTTCCAGTTTCTCTTGTTTCCCCTAGGACTTCTAGATGGACTGAATGATGAACTGTATGTGGCTTGCCTAATTTGCTCAACAGGTTTCTGATGAATCTAAAGATCGTTTAAGCTCAGGTTGTTTAGAGCTTTATCTAGGATAATATCAATGTTCATAAGTTATAAAAATAAAGCGGAATAAGAACAAAGATATTCAACAAGGTTTACCATTCATACGTTTCCACCAAGTCCCAATTCTAGACGATCAACTCTAGAACGGTTACAATCTAACAGGGATCAAAGATCCTTGGGGTTACACCAACACTCTAGACGTCTACATCTTCTATACTTTGTGTACACACACTTTTCTGGATACTAAAAACCTATGTTTATGATCTTTTTATATAGGGAGAGATCATGACTTACAAAGGAAGATAATAAATACAATAAGGAAACTAAATCTTTTAATCTTTATCTTTATTCTTCTTGAGCATATCTTTTAATATCTTTTGATATCTTCCATCTTTTGTAGAATATACTCCACCAGCTTGAAGAATCTCTTATTGTCGATTTAGGTCCTTTTCCTTTAAGTCCTTCTTGTTTCATTCTTATATTTATTTTGTCTCATCAAATCTAGAATTCCAACAATCTTCCCCTATTTGATGATGACAAAACAAACAAAGTCGTGTACGAACTTCATCATAAAGCCAAAGCTTCCCCTGATGTTGAGATGTAACCATCTCCCTAAATGAAACAAAATCTTCTCTTCCTTTGTACCATGCCACACCAAGAATCTACAAGTTGCAAATCATCAAATCTTCTTCCCCTTTTTGTCAATATCAAACAGGAGACTAAAGTATGCAACTTTGATCTTCAAAACTATGAACCAATATTACACTTCTAATCCAAGCCTTTTATTTCCTCAAATTACCCACCATTAAGCACAATAAGAAAAATGAACTTGAGTAGTAGACACTCATACTAGCAGTAGTAATAATGACTAGCAGTAGTAAAAACCTTCACCATGATGATGCATGTAAATGGTTAAACATTTTAACAATAAGCTTCCCCTGAAACCCATATGTTAATCATTTCTTGAATCTTCAATTCTGTAGGCTCTATGTAATGATTACTGATGAAGAAAATTAAGTATTACCAATTTGATGTAGAAGTAGAATCAAACTTGTATCTTATGTCTTGCACTATAATATGATAAGAACTCATAATCTTCTTCTTCGTTTTATGAGTAGACCTCGATCTCTTGATAAATCCGCATGCCAATACATGAGTCACTGACCACGTGATAGTAAATACCTATGAGTACTACAATGTATCTCCTTACATCAGGTAAAAACTAGTTTTATCAAGTCTTCATCATAAACCGTATATAACCAAGCAAGTTATCTCCAAGACCAAAAGATATAATAAGAACACGCATCTAAAAAATCCACTTCATCTTCAAATAGATGATAATTAACCTTCTTCGTAACCAATTATAGCAAATAATAACGAGCCTTTATAAACCTGTTTGAGAATATTTAAAAACAAATCCAAAAACAAATCTATTCGCTTCCCCTTAAGCGAAACATCCATTTTAATCCAAGATCCAAAAATAAATACCTTCACTCCTTTCTTTGTCCGAGATCTTTTATCATCCAAGAACTAAAAATCATTCATTATCCGATGTCGGATGATATTAACAGTTGAAACAATCTTCTTGGACGTAGCTAGCAGTTTTAATATCTTCGAACAGTATTAAAAATACTTGTTAATGTTAGCAGTACAAACTCTATTATCATAAAAATCCTTTTAGCAATAACAATATTAACTTAGAGGCCCATACTGTATTTATAACCATGAACAAAAACCTTTTCTCTACGTATTTGATCCTACGAATTTCACTAGCAGCATTAAGAGCCATGAGCATAAACAGTTTTAACAACGAACAGCAGTAATCGTGCATAGCAGTATTAACATATAATGGATCCAACAGTAGTAACCTCTCATGAACAGCGCATATATAAACTTAAAGCCCACGTTCCATACACTAACTGTATAGGAAACAGTTATAATATCCTACTCGTGTAACCTTTTTGAGCTCTCCCATGTGCCCAAACAGTTGTAATAACTGTTATCACATTAAAGATTGTATGTCCAAACAGTAACTAACTTATTATCACATGCCCATACAATCTTTTTCTTTTACCTTTAACGGTACCTTCTTTTGCTTCATAATAACAAACAGTAGCTTGATATCATGTCTATCAAAAGTTCCAAATCTTCATAGCTTGACTGACAAAACTTCATAGCTTAAAGCCTTTTTTGGTAAAATAATTAGCAGCTTAAAGTATCTTAAACAGTTGAAACCAAAGCCCTAAATACTTTAAACAATATATAAAGCGAATAGTATAACAACTTTAATATAGGATAGCAACACAATTGTTTGCATGTACACGGCAGTAGAAACCAATATTTATATGACGCTTGAAACCCAAACAGTTTCTTAAGCCCACGTTTTGGATACAGTATACATCCCCATACCCTACACGCACATCCCTCTCAATATATCATGCAACCTTTATCACTATAAACATGATCAAAATCAATATACTATTATATTATCTTCTTGCCATCATCTATTTATGTCGTTCTCATCTTCCAATCTTTACTTTACTCGAAACCCAGATCCAAAAGAAAAGATATGCATAAAAAAACCTTCACGTCTAAACAGCAATACTTGTTCATCCAAGCCCTCATTCTTAAACATGAACAATCTAACTTCGGTACACCATCATATTTAATGAAACCCTAAAGAATAAGGTTTACCTTGAATCATGTTTCACCATGTATGATCAGCGAACAAACAATCAACCATTAGATCCAGAATTATACATCATTGAAAGAACATGGTTGTGAAGATCGTTTAGGGTTTGTTATCATATGATAACAATTAACAAAACTCTAATGATTGCTTTGTGATGAGAGGAATAATCAACGAACACAATTATAACCCTTACAACATGATGACGATCTGAATTATACACCATAGAAACCAGATCTATCACCAAAAAGAACTTCTTGTAACATTAAGGTTTTACCGAATTAGGGTTTATAGAAAAACATCACGACACCTGCTGCTTTTTCCATGACGATCAGAAAAACACTACAACATCAACAATCACGGCTGACCAAAAATAATAGTTGTCTTTTTTTAAGTATAAAGACAACACTTTTAAAGTGTCGCAAAAACTCTAAAATCACCTAAATCAGCCAATACACCAAAACAGAAAATAGTACCTTCTTTTTCCTTCATAGCACGACATCAGCAAACCTTGTAGATCCTAGACCAAGAGCCACGAGGCTCTGATACCAATTGATGAATCTAAAGATCGTTTAAGCTCAGGTTGTTTAGACCTTTATCTAGGATAAATTAATAACAAAGGCTGAATATTCAAACATTGAATCATTGTTATTAATATTCAACAAGGTTTACCATTCATACGTTTCCACCAAGCCCTAATTCTAGACGATCAACTCTAGAACGGTTACAATCTAACAGGGATCAAAGATCCTTGGGGTTACACCAACACTCTAGACGTCTACATCTTCTATACTTTGTGTACACACACTTTTCTGGATACTAAAAACCTATGTCTATGATCTTTTTATATAGGAAGAGATCATGACTTATAAAGGAAGATAATAAATACAATAAGGAAACAAAATCTTTTAATCTTTATCTTTATTCTTCTTGAGCATATCTTTTAATATCTTTTGATATCTTCCATCTTTTGTAGAATATACTCCACCAGCTGGAAGAATCTCTTATTGTCTGTCGATTTAGGTCCTTTTCCTTTAAGTCCTTCTTGTTTCATTCTTATATTTATTTTGTCTCATCAAATCTAGAATCCTAACA
>BQNB010114420.1:0-21755 GCA_026074375.1 Tanacetum coccineum
ATTCAGATCATCCAACTGATTCCACTCAAGTACCCATTCTTGATCAACCATCTACATCCTCTAAACCCAAGAAGAAACAACCATCTAAGAAGACTCAGAGACAGGAGGCAGAGGTTTCTTAAGATGATACAGAACATGAGGAAAGTGTACCCACACCTTCCAATGATCCATAGCCTAGTGGTGAGGATAGCATGCAACTAACTGATTTGATAGTTTTATGTACCCAATTGCAAAAACAGGTTATTCACTTGGAGAAGGCTAAATCTGATCAGACTATTGAGATTGCTAGCCTCAAGAAGAGGGTTGATAAGCTTGAAAAGAGAAGACAGTTAAGAACCACAGGGCTTAAAAGATTCAAGAAACTTGGTACAGCCAGAAGAGTTAAATCCTCTAATGCTAGTTTGGGTGCTCAAGAGGATGCATCCAAACAGGGGGGAGTATTGAGGATATTGATGCAGATGCTGAGGTTACTCTAGTTAATGAAACTCAAGAACAGCAGAATGAAGACCTTATGTTTGATACTGGAGTTTTGGATGATGATGAGGTGTTTGTAGATGTTACTACTAGTGAGAAAGATGAGCAAATTACAAAGCTTGATGATAGTACTATTGGTGAAGCAGTTATTACTGCTAGTGTTGAAGATAGTGTTGCTCCTACAATTCAAGTTTCTACTGCTGACATAGGAGGAGTTACTGCTGCTAAGATTGATGAATTAACTTTGGCTCAAACACTTATTGAAATCAAAGCAGCTAAGCCTAAAGTTGTTACTACTGCTGCTACAACAACAACAACTACAAGACCCAAGGCTAAAAGGGTAGTAGTACAAGAGCCAAGTGAGTTCAGAGTTCCACAAGAGGCACAACCTTTAATTTCTAAAGACAAAGGAAAAGGTATTATGATTGAGCCTAAAGTTCCTTTAAAAAGAAAAGATCAAATTGCTCTTGATGAACAAATTGTAAGAGATATTCAAGCTAAGTTGGATGCTGAATTAATAGAAGAACAAAAGCTAGCAAGGAAACAAGAAGAAGAAGCTAACATAGCATTGATTGAGTCATGGGAAAATACACAAGCTATGATGGAGGCTGATAGATTGCTGGCTGAAAGACTCCAATCAAAAGAAAGAGAGGAGTTGACAGATGAGGAAAAAGGAAAATTATTTATGGAACTGATGGAGAAGAGAAGAAAACATTTTGCTGCACTTAGAGCACAAGAAAAGAGAAACAGACCTCCTACCAAGGCACAAAAGAGAACTCAAATGTCTACTTATCTTAAGCACATGGGTGGATACACATACAAACAGCTGAAGGGAAAGAATTTTGATGAAATTCAAAAGTTGTTTGACAAGGAAATGAAGAGGGTAAATACCTTTGTGGCTATGGGTTCTGAGGAACAGGAAAGCAAAGAAAAGAAGGCAGAAGGTAGTGAGGAGACAGCTAAAGGCAGCAGAAAGAAGATGCTTGGAAGAAAAAGAGCAGGAAAACAGCAACAACAAGAATCCTCAAAGAAACAAAAGATGGAGGAAGACAAAGAGTCTGATGAAGTTGAAGAAGTCAGTGAAGATGATGAAGGAGAGTTATTGAAGCATTTGGTAATTAAAAAGGATGAAGATATAGCAATTGATGCTATACCACTTGCTACCAAACTACCAGTGATTGTTGATTACAAGCTTCATAAAGAAGGTATGCTGGTACATTATCAGTTGATAAGAGCAGATGGAAGCTCCAAGAGATACTCTTCAATGATAAGGATGCTACAAGGAATAGACAGAGAAGACTTGGAGGTTCTTTGGAGGATAGTAAAGGCAAAGCATAATGATACAAGGCCTGAAGATGAATTTGAAAGAGTGTTATGGGGAGATTTGAAAGTCATGTTTGAACCAGACACAACAAGTGATGTATGGAGAATGTTACAAGGATACAGGGTGACCATTTGGAAGTTGATTGATTCATCTGGAGTTCACTTTGTAAGGTTTGATAATCTCCACATCTTTATGTTGGTTGAAAAGAGATATCCCCTCACACCAATAACTATCACCAATATGTTAACCAAGAAACTTCAAACTGATCATCAAAATGAAATGTGCTATCAGTTGTTAAAGCTTATGGTAAAACAGCAGAAAGGTAAATGAAAGGTTTGAATGCATCCCTCCTGAGTATGATGAAGAATTTGTGATAAAGAAACTTGAAGATTCAGAAGCTGAACATCAAGTTTAGGGGAGGATTGTTGAGACTTGAAAGACTTCAAGGACACTTAAGGTTTCTACTGCACAGGTACATAATGGAAATTATACTAAGTAGTTAGTACTGGTAGTATAAAGTTACCACTGCTAGTTACTACTGTTAGTATAATATTAGTACTGTTAGTATGAAGTTACTACTGCCAGTAGAAGTTAAGACTGCTCAGAGTTGAAGACTGAAAATATGCTAAGTTATTAATGCTGCTAGTACAAAAGTTACTACTGTTAGTGTAACTTAGTACTGTTAGTATAACTTAGTACTGCTAGAGTAAAGTTACAACTGTTAGCATAAAGATTAGTACTGCTGGTACTTACTACTGCTTATGCTCAGTTAGTGCTGCTGGTTATAAAGATACAACTGTTGCTGACTTACAACTGCTTGAAGACTTACTACTGTCAAGAGGATAAAGACAGAGTAAAAAGAGAAAGCGTGTGTGGAAAACAAGAGTACCTATGAAGATAAGTATTAAAGTTATTTTTGTAAAAGATATGATTGTCTGTAATTATAGAAATGATTATGATAAGTTAGGAAGGTATTGTAAACCGTGTAGGACTCCTTAGTGTATAAAAGGAGGTCCTAGGGTATAGAAAAAGATATCAGTTCTCATAGCAGTTTTCCATAGAATTCTTAGAGCTTCAAGGTTTTGTAAACCCTATCACTAATTCAGAGTGATCGTTAATATAATTGAGGCTGGAAGTTTTGTTACTGTTTCATTGTTTGCTATTCAATTGTTATTATTCTTCTTAGTATCAATACTAGATTCCGCATAGTATTTGATATTCAATAATCAAAGTTTCTGTCATAGTAGTTTTGGATTTATCCAAAGTTGCTAACCTTACATCAAGCTAAGGAAGACAAGATCGGTTTTAAGGACCTTCAAAGTATTTCAAACACTAAGTGAATTAGTATTTAAAATAAGGGGAGAAATGTAATTAAAATGTGATCTTGAAAATAATAAGTGAAAGATCGGTTTTTAAGGGACCATCAAAGGCTCTTTAAAAGATCGGTGATTGAGGACTAGTTCGTCTCTTTGTCTTTTCAAAAACACAAACCAAGCTTTTTTTTAAAACGGAAATCACAGCCAAATATTAGTTTAGATGCTAACATAATCAATAAATGCTATTTAGTTTGCAAAGTAGCTACTTTTTCTGTTCCCTTTGATTCCTAATTCCTATCTAAGAATTTATTTTATTATATTATTATTGGTGACAATTAAATTAAATTATTGTCCTTATTATCATATCTTTAAAAGGTGCAACGATTTTTTTGTAGATTTTATTTAGGCCTAAATAATTTTAGTTTTGTTGAAAATTCTTTCCTAAAGAGACGATTCTTATGGTCGTGGGTTGAGAATAAAGGTCAAATTTTTATGTTCCTTAATTTCGCCCACTATATAATGATTTAGGGGTGGTTTTTCATTTTTATTTCATCCGAGGAAAAACAACTCAACTACGAGGTCAGAGATGAGAGTCGTTGACCAGGAGATTGAAGAGGCTTTATTTTTAGATAATCCCCAGATGTTTAAAATTGGCTCTATTATTATTATATTATTTGCATCATTATTATCCCTCAATCCTTTAAACACTGCTCCATCCGGTTTGCGAGCCGACCATCATGGTCCCAGGAGTCTTATTTCGCCCTAGGAGACTCCTCGACATTTCTAAAAAAACTGCACATCGGTATTTGTTATGCGAGCCTCGACCATGGTCCAGTAAACTTTTATCTAGTCTACGAATTTATTTTTTCTTATCTATGGGCCTTCTTTTGAAAACTGCCACATCGGTATACGAGCTGACCCATGGTCCAGTAATCTTTTATCAGCCCACAGTTCTTTTATTATTATTATTATTACCTCCACCCTTTAAACGCTGAACAATCGGTTATTGTGAGACGACCATGGTCCAGGGTTTATTTCGAACTTCGGTTTATCTATATATTATTTTTTGGTCCCAAAATTTCAAGTCTATGTGGGTCTTTTTAACTACATAGACAACGGTTAGCGGCCATCATGAATCGGGATTAAGCCTATTTTCCCTACAAATACTGAACAAAACCTCGTATGGTGTACCTTACTTTCACCAGAAGGAATCTCTTACGAAGGGGATTTAAACTAAGAATCGCAAAAAAAAAACCAAAAGTAGAGTCAACATTATTTATTTAACAATTATATACGATTATTAGCTATTGGGAGCAAAAAGCAACAATTATCCTCTATGTTATAAAGAGATGATTCCAACTTACCCACGCCCTTAACATCTAACCTTATATCTAGCTCTTATATTTTTAGTTCTTTGAAAAAAATTAAGTTTAAGCAAATGTTTTGTCTCGAAAGCTAAGGGAGAAGGGGAAAGAATCTTAGATGTTTAGTTAGACTAGAGATGCACAAACTCGGTCTAAAAAAAGTCAAAAAGCTTACCTAGTTTTCTACGGGCCTACTTATTGTCCTAGATTATATTTTATCATTTTATTATTTTTTTTTATTATTTATTTATTTATATTTTTATTATTTTTAGTTATTATTAATTTATTACCCTAATAAATTATAAAACAATAATGTTAAAATTTTGGTCAAAACCAGGAGGTTGTGCTCAAGGGACACAAACAGGACAACAGGTTATGATCAAATTTCGACGAAACCCCCCCACACTTAGAATAGCAACATTGGCCCCCCCCTCAATGTTCAAAATATCGTGGTTTTACCCCTACACTACGAACGAAAAAAAGCCAAATGCAAAAAAATTTCTAAGTGTAAAAGGGGAAAGAAATCTATATTATATATAATCTGAATTAAGGATTTCCAAGATTAATAAACATGAGTATGATCGAAGACCCGCGTTTGATTGGAGGATTGAAAACAAGCGACGAAGGTCTTCAAGATCTTAAGGAATCCTACAAAAATGGTACCACACACCAAAGAAAGAAGCATGCCCCCACATTTGGGCTATAAAATCACACACTTATTTATTAAGAAAATAGAAAGAAGAAAAGACATGGGCTGCCTCCCGAGAAGCGCTTGTTTTTGTGCGAGTCCATAGCTTGACTCTCCCTATATCATCGTGATATTAGGAACAAAACATGTGGAAGAGAAAATCTCTATCGGACTTTCATTCAAGATGTTCAGATAAACATTGAAACATATGAAAGTTCCACTTCGATGAGATACCACCGGCTCTAGAGAATAGAAACTAAAAACGAAGATGTCAGGGTCGAAGATAGTATCTTCACTCCCAGAGAAGAGAAGAAGAGAAGAATCCAAAGAATAAGTGAGATAAGGAAGAAATATTCTGATAAAAAAATGCGAGGGAAAAATAATGGCGATCCTCAAAGGTAAACCTCACTTTTTCCTTAATCTTTAAATCATTAAAATTAGGTTCATCATTTAAGCTTTTTGGGTCATGATCTAAAAACACCTCAGGAGGGAGACTAGGGATAGTGTCATTAATAAGCAAACTCTTAAGATAGATTGTGTCTCCCACTGATTCATGATAACCGTCCTCAATATCCATAGAAACATCAATATCTAGAAAAGCATCGATCTTATCAATATCGCCTCCTGGATCGAAACACTTCATCGCATTGAGCATTCGAATGAGGGTGTTGACTAGTAAAGCGGCTCATTAAGGTTAGAATTAATATAAGAGTCCTTGATCTCGATGTCCTCTAACACCTCATTAAAAAGAGGATTTACGTCACTAGAGATGTACTTGTCATCGAAATCAAATAGAGGGTTTGAGTAAATTTTAACATTTTCCTCTGAAACATCCTCCTCAGGAAGTGACTCTTCATCACTAGAGGTAATATATATTAGCATCGAAGAGAGGATGAGAGAAAGTCTCGTAATTACCCCCTAAAACGTCAAGAGGGGGAGAATCATCACAAAAAGGCAAATCACACTCACTGTCATTGTCGAGTGTATCCTCGGACTCACATAGGATTGGGACAAGGTCCTCAACACCTACGACTTTTATGGGTAGTTCGTTACTACGGTACTTTTTTACCAGCTATAGTGTCTCAGATTTTTTCATTCCCTAACTTTGATGAAGAGAGTCCCTCGGGATCCGCAATTAGTCGCGGTAGAGAGATGACGAGTATGAGTACTTAAAGGATGGAAGGTGAAGTTATAGAGATAATTAATTCATTTCAAAGGTATAGTTACTCTCCCGATCATCATAGCAATATATCGCATACTGATTATATAGACATCGCAAAGAGGTTTGGGAGTATTATAGAGAGTATGTACAAGGTTGTTAGCCGGACTTCTCTCGTGATTGCTGGACAATTACATTTCTTCTACACACGGCAATGTGCATTTAGTTTTGTAAGTGATATAAGTTATCTCATTATGTGATTTTATTCAATTACTTTAAGGTCTTCTTGAATACGCTGAGGTGATGATCGGATGGAAATCTTTATTCGTGTTTGGAGTTGCGTGTTGTCGCAAGAACCGGAATAGATGTGTACTACGTGATACTTAGTGAGCAAAGTTTTAGGATCAATAAAAGTTTGAGCTCGCCCTCGCGTTTGGGGACACTGAGAAATAATTTGTTAATGTTCGTGACCCAACCAGTTTTTACTCAACACATAAAGATTTTTGGTGTTGTTGCAAATGACCTTGAAGTGAATTCCTTTGTTACGATAGATTACCTATGTTTTCTACTAACGTTTTGATTGTCAGCACGGTTCCTGCTCATAGAGACAAGCTGGTCACCAGGTGTGGGGGGGGGGGGAATCAATAAAAACCCATAGTGAGAATTCGTTCCCCACAATAAACTCACAACGGGAACTATTCTGGGCTTGTGGGGGTGGTTAAAAAAGTTTGAAGAATCATTGAAATGTTTGGATTTGGATAAATTAATGATATGAATTTCAGCTCTTTGAAGAGCTAAACGATCAAAAATCAATTTCTAAGATTATTTTCACACCACTCGCAAGTACACCGTCGACAAATTAAACCATCTAACGGACCTCCACACCCAAAGCAACCATGTTGGTTGAACGAAGACATAAGAACAAACGGATAAGAGGATAAAGAAGATAAGAATTAAACGAATAAGAGGATAGAGAAGATTATTTTTGAAAATTTTTATAAAGATAATTATTATTAAAATAAAAATATTTTTGTAATTTTTAGTTAATATTATATATATATTGAATCTTTAATATTTATATAAAAGAAAAAGAAAATGAAAAAGAAAATATTTTTGGATTTTTATAATTTTTATAAATACGAAAATAAACTCTGAAGAAATGATCTTCAAGGCACTAACTTCAAACACCACGTGAAAATCGTACAACTCTCCCCGGCAACGGCGCCATTTTGATAAACGTCAAACGCGTGTCGTAATAATATATAGTATTTCCCGTTAGATATGAAAATTACTTTAGGAAAAGTAATAGTTTATCTTCCGAGTGTCGTATCCACGGCGAGAGATGAATTGAAATCCATGTTAATGTTTTGAAGAAAAATGCTTGATTATCTTTTAAGATTTTTGGTTTTAAAACTATTTTTAATACTAAGAAAATTATACTAATATTAATACTAGAATTATACTAAACAATTAAACTACGAGAATTATGCTAAAATGATCTAAAAAGACTTATAAGATGAAAATGCTTGCTAAGTGACGTGAAAAGTTCATTAAGTGTGAATTAAGGTTTATTAACGAATTAATTTCCTTAGAAAAGAATTTTATCTCACAACGTTGGTTTATTTTGATAAAAACCTCTTAAAAAGATATTAATTACTAGATGTGAAGTTTGACTATTTTTTCGGATTTTGCTTTTTAAAACATTCAAACTACAAATCTAAATAGTCAAAGATTATTAATTAATCAAACCTTTTTATAATCCACACTTAATTTCCAATCCACTAATCACTTAACAAGCATAAATAAACTACTCACTAAGCATAACAATCAATAAGCAAAGCTAAACATTTTATTCTAAGCTACACTAATGAATTGAAAAAAGATAGAAAATTAGACCGAATTGAAGAGCCGCAAATAAACGATAAACACCCGATTTAATAAGCTAAAGAAAATAATCAAATTCTATCTAGCTTATTAAACCCTTAAGCTCCACGCGTCATGAGTTGACCGGTACCAAAAACAAAACACAAACTAAGTGTTAACTAAAACAGTTTTATAACAATTCAATTTTGCAATTCCTACTCACTATTACTCGCAGGCCCAAAAGTGATTCTAAATACAAACGAAGGCACAGACAGATTAGATGAGGCCCAAACGAATTTGATAACTAGTCACAAGCCCAATAACGAATTAATACAAACGATGGCCCAAATTTAATTCAAAGAGATCAAACGAAAATTACATTAACCATTGTAGCCCCAGTTTCAACTTTAATAAGCTCAAAATAAACTATCTCTAATAAGCTATGACTCAATAAGCAAAATTAAATAAGCAATATCAACTATGAAACACTTCAAATGAAATTAAGCTAAAACAAAGTTTTCAAAACTTTTAACGAGTCAACTAGCATTCACAATTGTAATCAAATAAGCTCGCATGAAACCTATAAGCTATGATGATCTGATTTAGCCAAATCAAACAAGCCACAATGCATCATAAGCTCACGAAGATACTTCAATAAGCAAACTCGATTAACCATTAGCACACGAAAAGCATACTAGATCTAGAATAAGCAATATAAAACAATAGAGCACAAACAACGATTTAAAAAGCTCTTAAGAGATCAAATAAGCATACGAAATGAAGTCTAATAATTATCCTAAAAACTAAATAAGCACAGATTTGCAAACTTAGAAATCAAACAAGCTAGAAGCACTTTAACTCCTTAAATAAACAAACGAATTGCATCTAAACAATATAAGCTCAAAGAACACGAATAAGCTATTAAGGAGCTTATTAAATCAGATAAAAAAAGCTTCTAATAAAGCTAAAACAGCTAAAACATGAAAATAAGCTAGATCCTAGCTTATTTGAGCTTATTATATCGAAAAAGGCTTAAAAACTATGAGATGAAATCAACTAAGCTTATGAGAGCTTTTAGGATTAAATCTACAAGCTTTTAAGAAATTTTGAAAGAATAAGCTGAGAAAATAAGCTAACGAAAGTAGCTTATTGGATAAGCGAACATGCGAATTAAGTTTGTATAATAAGCCATAAATTGTAAATAAGCTAAATCTAAACGAAAATAAGCTAAAAACTAACTAGAGAAAATTTTAAACTAAAAATCCTAATTCCCTCAAATAGAGGGGAGCGGGTGGTGTTTTATAGGGTCCAAGGGGGTAGTTTTGTAAATTCGACCCAATCATTGCCTCATTTGTGGTGTCCTTCGGATCGAAGAAGTTTGTAGAGAAGATCCAGCCATTGTCTTTACCCCACGTGTACTTTCTTAAAGCTTCATTCATACGCAAGAATTAATATTCGTTGGATAATTTTTGCCTTAAACTTGAAATGAATTGGAGATATATAAATGAATTCCCCTGCCACGTGTCATGAAATGATTGGCTCACAAGAAGTATAGTGGTTTGTCACGTGACAAGAGTGGATTTAATTTGAGGCACATGCCTCATGACTTCATGCTGACGTAATCCAACACATAACTCAGATTTTTATTATTATTTTTGGCTTTCATGTTGGGTTTAATAAACAATGGGCCGGCCCCGGCCCATTAAGTGGGTTACGGGCTGGCCCAATAAGATCCGAGGGTACCGTTGGACTCGTTTTCTCATGCTCTTTCCACTGGTATGCTTCGGGACTTTTCACGACTTTGTCGAGATCTTGAATATTAAGCATTCTTGATCGAAACAAACCCGCAAATACCCGTTTTTGCATTGTTTTCAATACTTTTAACCTCAAGAACATAAAATACCCAACAAACATATTTGCAATATAATTAAGCATATTTTAGCATTTTTAGTCTGATTAATAGTGTTTTACGGGGTGTAAAGGATGTGTGTTTTAGCACACATCATCCCCAATGTTCTAGAAAGTACCCGTAAACGAATAAAAGGAAGAGAAAAGAGGGTGAAAGAAACTAGTACTCCTTTGGTTATGCTCAAATTTGGAGAAGAAATAATGGTCCAGGCTAGATTATCATCCAAGAATTGTCCTCATGAAACTCCTAAGAACTCCCGGGCTTCTCCTTATCAAATATAACCTATAAATCAAAGACAATGTGCAAACATACCTAGCGTAAAATCAGCAAGAATAATAGACATACAACTATATAACTTTACGTTTTAACTCAACAACAGACTTTTTATTTAAAAGATAGGATGAATGTGTTAAAGTTATTCGTGGTTTACTGCAGATCTTTTAAGCAATGTATAAATTCTGAAAATTATACAAAAGATTTAAAAACAAAAATCAAAATTTTCCTGTACCGGATTGGGGATGCCGTCTGGAAAATCCAAACGCTATCTCCACTAACTATAGAGAATTAATTTTTTCTTGTTCAAAATTTTCTCCACGCATATCCATTAAGTAATTCATGCAAAAAAATTACTGCAAAACCATGAAAATTATTAACACAAACATATGACTCGAAGACACAAGACGCGAATTAATCTAAATTATTTATCTTGACTTGTTTAAAAATTTGGTTCTTATAAACCAGATTTTTCCCCTACACTTATCTTTGTAAAATATCTTTGAATGAGATTAAGACGAAGTTAAAAACATAGCAAAGCATGATCACAATAGTTTTCAAACAATAACAATAAACAAATAAATAATTAAAACACACAACACTCCTAAAATGCGGAATTTAAAAGATTGGGTTGCCTCCCAATAAGCGCTTTTATTTATTAGAGAGTCTTTTAGCTAGACTCAGAGTCCTATTCCTAAGAATCATGGAAATGATCCAAGTTTAGGATGACACTTGGATTTTCTTTGAGTGAAAGCCTCCTATTTGTCGGAATCGATTGGAATGCCCTATCAAACTTTTCTCCATCAGGATCAATTAATTCAATCCTAATGTGCCACGCACCATCTCCTTCTTTTGGTGGCCTATTCCAATTAATTGGATTCTCAATTAAGTCTTTTGATTCCCGCATGTTTCTTTTCAAGTTAATGGGTATGGCTCCTAGGAACTCAACCATTTTTCTAAACACTAAGACATCCTTAAATGGGTTAACCTCGGCATCCCTAGCAATTTCCCACTCTCCGGGCAAGTGATTGTTCCAAAAGTCTCTTTTCGCATAATATGAGGGTTGGGCACCTATACCTTCCTTGCTAGTTCGTTTCTTATATGACTCACTTTTTCCTATGGTGGTCCAATGAGGCTCATTATCATCACCAAAATCTAGTTCTTTTACCCCAAATATCGACCTAGAGAGTCCTTCCCCTATCGTTATTTTGGCTTTCTTATAATCAATTACGGCATTGGCGGTTGCTAAAAATCCTCTCCCTACTAGTAATGGGCATGTAGGTTCTCTTTCCATGTCTACCACATGGAAGTCCTCAAATAGTTTTAACTTTCCTACATGAACCTCCACGTTTCTCACAATCCCTATAGGATATGAATTAGTTTCATCTGGTAATCCTAGGACATCGTCGGCCTCTTATAATAATCATACTTTAAGTTCCTTGAAGAGTTTTAATGGAAGTAAGTTGACACATGATCCTAAATCGGCTAGGGTATCAAAAGGCTTAGAGTCTCCTAGTCTATAAGGCAGAATAAACAAACCTGGATCCTTCATTTTCTCAAGTGCTATACTTTGGATGTATTCGGACCCGTTTTCTCCTAGTTCTAGACTAACTATGTATTTATCGAGGAGATCGTCATACACTGGGACATGAGCTAGAACTTCAAGAATCGATCGGTTAAGATGCAAGTCCGCGGACTCATCTTCTAGAGTTTTTTTGGGTTCTTTAAGAGTTGGTGTTTCATTTTCACTTACCATTAAGGTGTTAACTTGGAATTGGTCCTTTTTATCACAAGGTTTAGATTGAAACACGTTTAAATAACATTGACCGGATTGGAAGAGTGGAAAGCTTTTGAGGATCACTCAGCTGGATGAGAACGAGCAGACGAAGTCAGATTTGTGTTTAACTTCGAGTTCTTTATCGTATCACTCGGGAGTAACCCCGTCATATGGTCATTGAATGCTTTCAAGAAAGCGTCTAACTTGTTGGTCACCTCGCTTTGATATTGTTTGAAATCGGCTTCAAACCTAGATGTCTTAGCGTCTTGAGATGCCATAAAGTTAGCCAATTTTTCTTCGAGATTTGATTAATTGAAGCCTTTGAGAAGTTTTGTTGTAGGATCGGTTTGGGTATGAACCGTTTGATTGGAATCGATCAGGTGGGTTTGAAAAATTATTTTGAGAATTTTGGGTTGCCTCCACCTAAGGTTTGGGTGACTTTTACATGATGGATTATAGGTGTCACCAAGGTTGTTTTCTTTTGGTTTAAAAGTATACCACTTATTTCCCGCTTCATTGGTATGTGTAGATGCATACTCGACAAAAGCTCGCTCGGGATCTTCCATGCAATATTGGGTGTCATAGGGACCACTACAAATCTCACATGAAGAAGCGATTTTGTTCACTTGGACGGGTTTTATTTGGGCGAGATGAGCTTTCATCATACGTTGGACTTGATTTTAGAGCTCGATGAGACAATGGTCGGATGTACTTGGGACATCATGAGGCATAGAGATAGACTTGACCGGTTTAGCGAAGTCTCTTGGGTCATTCCAACTTTCGTTGTCATAGAGGGCGAGGTCTTCTAATAGTGCCCATGATTCTTCATCGTTTTTGTCACGTAGCTTGCCACCGGCCACTTGGTCAATGGTTCTGTTTGTGATCGGATTGACATGATCATAAAAGATTTGGATTTAGAGCCAAAGATCGATGCCATGATGAGGGAATTTTGATTAAGTCCTAAAACCGATCCTGCTTCGGATAAGGATTCACCTTGGTGTTGTTGGAACATCAAGATATCATTTCGAAGTTTAGAAGTCCTTCTCGGTGGAAAGAATTGAGCAAGGAAACGAGTAGTAAGATCCTCCCAAGTGGAGATGGATCTCGCGAGGATACGTTCAAGCCAATTGCTAGCTTGGTATCGAAGGGAAAATTGAAATAAACGCAAGCGCGTCCTTTCCCTAGTTTCAAGATTAAGGTCAATGGAATCCACAATTTTTAAGAAATCCTTAAGATGTTGATTCGGATCCTCGGACCGAAGTCCGTGGAATGAGCATCCGTTTTGCACCAACCGAATGGTGTTGGATCGAAGAGGTGCCAAATCATTCCCCGTTGGGGACTTCAATGGTATTTCGGTAGCCCTCTTGGCTAGGTCGAGAATAATCTCCTAAGGTACGGCGTGGATTTTTTGTCTCCCATTGAGGTTAACGAAAAGATTTAAGAACAAAGGATACGAAAAAAGATAGACTACAAGAAAGCTAATTAGACAGAAATTAAAATCTTACTCGAAAGGATACAAGTAAGTAGATCTAAGCTAAATAAAACAAACCAACAATTTGCTATTTCCCGGCAACGGCACCAAAAACTTTTTTTATTTTTTTTTTTTTTTTTCTTTTGCTGAGAGGTAAAACTACACTTCAAGAATTTACAACTCCCTAGGTAGGGTACCTAACCGTTGTAGTGTAGTATAGGCAAGACACAGGGGTTGTTATCATTCTCTAGAGGAATATGTGTCAGTAAAGGTCCTAATTGAATGTATCTAAGAACTAGAGGTTGAGAGAAGATTATTTTTGTATTTTTATATTTTAAGAAAGCAAGTAAAATCTCAGGTTTTGAAGGTAGTTTGTTTTAAACTACTAATTAAAACTAAATTAAACTAACTAAGATTTGGGGAATTCGTATGATGAGAGAATAGTGTTTACTTAATCATGTATGATCCTTGGTATTTCTCCTACGCCTAATGCCTTTGGTCACACTGGATGTATATGAAGTTAAATTCTAATACATGGCGAATTACACTAAAAATGCCGTCTAGCAAAATAACTAAATATATCAACGCACAAGTAAGTTAGTATGACGACTATTACAAGCCCTAGTCTAGAGTAAACGCGTGTATTAATGCCTAAAAGGGATCATCCAAACATGGTTAAGGTAGATGAGACTATTACCGTGGAATCCTTTCTACGTCAATCATGTCTCCAAGGATCTTCACGATAGGGACTAAACATGCACAACACATCAAACAGATACAACAAAGTTAAGATCACATAATATTCACATACATTCATAGAGCAAACACTTAAAAAGATCTAGCCAAGCAGTTCCAAACAGAGGATGCACAATTAATATATCAAACAATAACCATAATTGAAAGTATAAAATAATAAAAAAAAACATCACTATGATGAATCGAGCAACTTGGGATAGCATAGAAGGGTTGGGAAACCCTAAAATACTCCCAAAATCTGGTACACCTTGTTCTCCCACGAACTAAACCCTAATTTATTCTATTAAAAGTGTATATAAAAAATGTAGAATTGAGTTTGTATATATAGAATTTAGGCCACGACGGCGTTACCATTTTCCAGATGCTGTCGTCAAGCTAAGGTTTCTTTGGGTCTTCAAACTTGACGGCTGATCCAGATGTTGTCTCTATGATTCAGACGGCATCCCACTTGAGTCCAGACGTGGTCTTTAGACGGCGTCTCTAGAGCCTGGTCTTGAATCTTCATCAATCATCATACCAGTTAGCTACCTTGTCCGTTTTCTTCCCAAATTGAGCCAAAATCATGTGTATTTCCACCAAATGTCTTCCAAATGCTAAAAATGCAAAAAGAAACGATTAAGCATATATTTAAGACGTTTTTGCATGATTATAAGGGTAAAATGACCCCGAAAAAGTATAGAAAATTACACCTCATCAAATATTTCCAAATTAAACTTCCTAAAATTTATCTCGAACATTAACGGACGTGTCGGGACCAAATTCAAGTTAGCTTAAATTTTAACCAAAACCCTTCTCACAAGTTTAGAAGTATCACACCTTCAAAATATGACTTGTCATTTTAGACTTGTCCAAAAACTTCACTTTCACTACCATTCTGGACTTTAATTATATTTCACGAAAACACCCGTTTTCTGATAACTTCTAAATCACACCTCAATGATTTACGTACTAGACGACCGTTACTTCAAAGTATGAAATCACTTATCAAATATGTTCGTTAAATTCACCCAAGGTTATTAAACCCGTTCTTAAATTAACTGTCGTGCCGGTACGCGCTACGTGACGATTTTCGCGGAACATGGGAAAACTTCCCGGAAAGCATTAAAATGACAACATAAACACTCCGATACGGAAAAATGAATCAAAAGTAATTCACTTACGAAACTCAAGACTCTCTTAACACCCGGTTAAAACGTAAACGTTTCACGCAAAATGAGTCAACTGAAGTCAACTTTTTAGTTTTCTCCAAGAAAACTGACAAAATCGAAAGACACCGATATAATTATATTATTTTAAAATACTAAGACTCATGAAAATTTTATCGGTTATCATTATTAAAGGTAGAACGGTTATCACGACGACATTCCGCTTCAACTCATTGAGACGACGAACATCCGAAGAACCATCCAATTGACGAACACATGGAGTCGAAACCGTTGGACGTACAGATGACGTATGAGAACGAATAGTCAAAAGACCACAACCTTGAGCAACTACACTATGTTCAACTGGAAGGGGGCCACCACTAACGCTAACAGACTTAGGAACCAATCTCCTTTTAGTTTCCACAAGCATTAAAGCCCGCACATTCCACTCATATACATAATGAATACCTTATGTGTGTAAAGACACACAAAAACCAATGTAATCTTCTTACTCTTAGATGTTGTTGTAGGTTGTTCGTCCGGTTGAAGCTGGTGATTAGGCCGTGCACGTGGTACACGACGCCGATCTCTGATTTTTATGAAAACGGATCCAAAAGCATCATATATCGTTAAAGAGCCAACATAATGAAGACTTGACGCCTAGTGAACACACACACACATTTAGTGAACACATTGTTATTGTAACATAATGAAGCCAACAATCATTGTGTTCACTAGGCGTCAAGTCTACTAACCTAGGCGCCTCATAATGAAGACTTGACGCCTAGTGAACACACACACACATTTAGGTTTACATTGTGAATCAAAGATATGTGAAACCTAGATGCCTACCTCTCTTTATATACTAGAGGGGTTAGGGTTTACAAGACAAGATAAGATCAAAAATTAGGAAACTATAAATCAGCATTAAATACTATTTGTCTAATCTTCAATCAGCATTAATGTTGATCTTTATCTTTTAGCTGAGCATTATATACTGTTTGACTAATCTTCAATCAACATTAATGTTATTCCAGCTTTGTCTTGTATGTCCTCCATCTTTAATATGTTTTGTCATAATCAACTCAAAGTATAATTCCCAACAATCTTCCCCTAGTTGATAATGACAAAACCAATAAGCACAAGCTTCCCCTGAAGCTAATATAGATGAAGACTTCCCCTTAATCCATGCACTCTTCCCCTTTTTGTCATATCAACTTAATAGGAAGCATCAAAAGATAAAGACTTCCCCTCAAGAAGTGCATGGCATGTATAGTTCTTGTAAATCAAGTCAAGAATTTCTTGAGATAGACATTACTATAAAGACTTCCCCTGAAAGGGAGCATCTTTACTCTATCTGCAAACCGCGGCCACCGTCAGCAGTGAGCTCTGTCCTCTTGCGAAAAAGAGCGTGCAACGACCAATCAAGAACTATACACAAATGTGTGTGTCATCCGATATCGGCAATAATTGCTTGCAAAACATGTTCGACGTCATGAGATAAATAGATTTTTGCCTCCATTTATCAGGAAATCGTGGCCACCGTCAGCAACGTACTCGATTTACATGAGATAAATACTATTTGTCTAATCTTCAATCAGCATTAATGTTGATCTTTATCTTTTAGCTGAGCATTAAATACTGTTTGACTAATCTTCAATCAGCATTAATGTTATTCCAACTTTGTCTTGTAGGTCCTCCATCTTTAATATGTTTTGTCATAATCAACTCAAAGTATAATTCCCAACAATCTTCCCCTAGTTGATAATGACAAAACCAATAAGCACAAGCTTCCCCTGAAGCTAATATAGATGAAGAACTTCCCCTGAATCCATGCACTCTTCCCCTTTTTGTCATAATCAAATAGGAGTGCATGTAGATGGTAAATAAACAATAAGCTTCCCCTTAACATGTTTACCATCTCTTGAATCATGGACTTAGTAGGCTCCAAGCAGCAAATTATCAATGATGAAGAAAAACGAATAATACGAATTTGTTGAAGAAGTTGAATTTCCCAAACTTGTGTCTTATATCCTGTTTATCCACATGACGTCGAGTCTCATACCTGCTATGTATAAGTAGACCTATGTCTCTTGACAAAATCCTCATTCCTCTATTAAATGAGACACTGAGCACAATAACGTAACTCCTTAAAGTGATAGCAAATGTACGTAGTAAGCATCATAAGGTAGATCGTACACCTTTGCTAGATTCATCAAGTCTTCGTCACCGCCTTATAATCACGAACAAGTTATCTTAAAGGTGACCACTCCTTTAAGATATGATAAGAACACAAAACCTGTGAAAATCAACTACAACATCAAATAAGTAATAATCAAATGTCTTCTTCAAATAATCTCCAAAACGAGCCATAAACATCATCATCGTTCAAGATCCAAACGCGTCCAAAACCCAAAATGTGTGTGTCATCCGATATCGGCCAACGCTAGCGGTATAAACTAGCTATATCAGACAACGCTAGAAGACTTAACTGAGTAATGCTAGCTGTATTAACAACCAAACCAAAACAGCAACACTTTTTCTTGCATGGCATATTAGGGTTTGTTGGAACCCTAATATTAGTGTATATCTGCTGCTACCAAAAACCATAAAATATACACGAATAAAACCTTGTATCAAACCCTAGATCAAGAGCAACCTGCTCTGATACCAATTGTAAAACCACGATCTAACCCATCTAGGATATAATAACACTGATTGAAACACGCAGCGGAATAATAAAGATCACAATCAATGTTATGAACAAGGTTTACTTTATTCATAAAACACTAATAAACTAACTAGTACATAGATGATTCATGACTCATCTATGACTATCTAACTATTACAAAGCACACACACCTTTTAGACGACTCTCATTAGAGAGCTCTATGATTTCTGGATGCCGAATACTAGACGCCTACCCCTCTTTATATACTAGAGGGGTTAGGGTTTACAAGACAAGATAAGAACAAGTAAGATTAGGAAACAATAAATCAGCATTAAATACTATTTGACTAATCTTCAATCAGCATTAATGTTTAATCTTCAATCAGCATTAATGTTGATCTTTATCTTCAAAATCTTCCATCTTTTGTTCTTTTGATATTTTGTCTTGTAGGTCCTCCATCTTTAACATGTTTTGTCATAATCAACTCAAATTATAATTCCCAACATGGTTGAATTTGAGTTTTGGTGGGTTTTGGGTCGTGTTCGTCAATGGCAGCAAATAAATGAGTGTTTGTTTTTGTGTTTTGAAAAATTGTGTTTAAGTGTTCCATATTATGGTCTGCTGATGGCGGTCCCATATCTCCTGGCGGTCCCAAATATATTAGGGGGGCCTATATGGGGGCCACCCTCAGTAAAAGGTATTGGACATGAGCTTTTGACGAAAATTTAACAAAAAGGAGTGACATTTTAATTTGCATTTCGCGAATTAAAAATGCTTAAAGTACTTCGGATGAAGTATTCAAGTTGTCACGACACGGAATGGAACACGGACTAGAATCAAAACTAGAATAAGGAGAAGCGGACACATAAGGTTTATGGAATGTGTTCCATCATTCCTAAACCAAGACATAGATAGTTAAAAGATTCACATTTAAAGGGTTTAGTAAGAATGTCGGCGATGTTGTCGACGAACGGTACTTTTTCGATTGAGATATGTCCTTTCTGGACATTATCACGAAGAAAGTGATGACGTATTTCGATTTGTTTGGTACGAGAATGTTGCACCGGGTTTTTGCTAAGGTCAATCGCGCCTTTGTTGTCGCACATGATTGGAATGTCGTCGAGTCGTACGTCGTATTTGATGAGAGCTTGTTTCATCCATAGTGCTTGTTGACATGCCTTCCCGGCGCTTACGTATTCGACTTCGGTAGTGGATATAGCAAGAGCGGTTTGTTTCTTTGAGAACCAAGATGTCAAACAACATCCCACGAACTTACAAATACCGCTAGTGCTCTTTCGGTCCACATAATCTCCCGTATGATCAGAGTCAACATATACTATAGTTTCTATGCCGGTCCCCTTGGGATACCATAATCCTAAGTGTGTAGTGCCTTTAATGTATCAGAAGATACGCTTAACCGCTTCAAGGTGAGAGGTTTTGGGAGCCTCTTGGAAGCGAGCCCAAAGGCACACACTAAACATGATATAGGGCTTACTTGCCGTTAGGTATAATAAACTACCTATCATGCCTCGAAACTTGGTACTATCTACCGACTCACACTCTTCATCTTTTGTGAGTTTAGTATCGGAGGACATGGGCGTTTTCATTGGTTTAGAATCCTCTAGACTAAATTTCTTAAGCATTTCTTTAATATACTTAGATTGATTAAAGAAGATACCCTCTTCCAATTGTTTTATTTGTAATCTAAGGAAGAAGTTAAGTTCACCCATCATGCTCATCTCGAACTCGTCATGCATGATTTTGTCAAATTCATCAAACATGTCTTGACAAGTCGAACCTAATATAATGTCATCGACATATATTTGAACAATGATGAGATTTGAACTTTTCTTCTTAGTAATAAGAGTGTTATCTACCATTCCCATTTTATATTCATGCTTAATAAGAAAAGCTTTTAATCTATCATACCAAGCTTTGGGTGCTTGTTTAATATCATATAAAGCTTTCTTTAATTTATAAACATGATCCGGTTTTTCGAAATCAATGAATCCTGGAGGTTATGCCACGTATACCTCCTCATTGATAAAACCGTTTAGGAATGCACTTTTTATATCCATTTGGAATAGTTTAAAATCTAAGTGTGAAAACTAGAAGGGAGAGTTGAATAGTTTTCAAATTAAAATCTTAACTTTTATTTTCTTTTATTTATTTTCACAAAAGTGTATTCAGTTTTGGTTTGATGTGATGTGATATGTTAAAGATGAGATAATGCGAACAATAAAATAAAAGATATATGACACGGTTATTTATAGTGGTTCGGCTACAAGGACTCCTGCTTTGCCCTACTCCACTCCTCGAGTTACCTACTCGAGAGTTCGAATACACTAATCACCAAATCTCCTTTAACCGGTGGAAAAGCCACACAACGTTACTTAATTATTTTCACGATGCTAAGTTAAACACCGGGTTCCACATATTAGAACCATTCACCATTTGCCACTGCACATTACAACACCCCTTATTCAAATCCTAAACCCTTTGTCACATCACCAATGCTTATCCTTTACTAGGTACCAAACATACACATATATATTGTTTTTACATCAACGTTACCAAACCAAATCTAGACATTTCTAAGATATTTTGTTTGAAATTTGGAGACAAGATGAAGAAGATCTTGAGACATAGAAGCTTGCCACAAGATGGAAGATAGATCCAAGCTTCAAGAGATTTTGGCGAACTTGTCCATAGAAGACCTTTTGGTGTAGAGTAGAATATAATATAGGAGAAGATCAGTGGTAACCAGATCTAGAGAGAAGAAAATTATTTAGAAAGGATAAATGCCTCGAACAAGTGAGAAGTAGACATAGAAGATCAGTTGTACACTGATTATTTAGAAAGAGAATTGTATTAAGAAGTGTGTGTAATCAAGAGAAATGAGTTGGTATTTATAGCTAAACATTTTACTGTTTTCCGGAACTGCCGGTGCTGTTTCCCAAAGGCACCGGTATGTAAAGTTGAGAGCACCGGCAAACAGTACTCAGAAATAAGCTTTGACTTTTTAACATTTAAACTAATATAATAATAAAGAGAATCTTTTGATCAGATTTTACGAGTGGGAAGGAAGTTTTATGAGGAAGTATTTTTTGTGAAAAAATATTTTGTATTTAGGGTAAAGTTTATGAAAAGGGTGTTTAAGATCATTTTTAGAAAATTGCAAGATAGGTTTTGTGAATGAGAAGAATGTTGTTTTTATAAAGTGTTTTGGTGTGTTAGAAAACTATTGGCTTAGTAACGTTTAGAGTTTGTTGGTTGATAAGTTTATGTTTTGTTTTCGACAAAAACAAAGTGAGATCGTAAAATAATAAGATAAATGTTTTTACGGTTTTCTTTGTATTAACACAATGAATCCCAGAAGTGGTGCCACATATACCTCCTCATTGATAAAACCCTTCAGTAATGCACTTTTTACATCTATTTGGAATAGCTTAAAATCTAAGACACAAGCATAAGCTAATAGTATCCTAATAGACTCAAGTCTAGCAACTAGGGCATAAGATTCATCATAATCGATGCCCTCTTGTTTATTATAGCCTTGAGCAAC
>BQNB010114421.1:0-21754 GCA_026074375.1 Tanacetum coccineum
AGTGGTGTGGAGATGGTGATGGTGTATGACGATGGTGGTGGCAGCGGGTGGCGGTGGTGGCGAGTGGCGAGTGAGGGAGAGTGATGGTGGGGATTGGATAGATCGGGTGGTGGGGAAGCTTTTTGGTGTTGGCCGGAAAAGCTCGCCGGAAAACTTTTCCGGTGGCTGTGGTGGTGGTCGCCGGCTGCCGGATATTTGGGAGGGAGAGAGAGATGTATAAATTATGTGTGTGTATAAATGAGATGTAATGAAATGAAATATATAAATTTTATATATATATATATATATAACTTTAATATTAAAATGTAATATGTTTAATAGTTGAGGGTTTGTTTTATAAATATATTACAGGGACCAAAAGTGAAAGTTTTGAGGAAACTTTTATAATATATTGGTTCGGGACTCATTTGGACTAATTAACGGTCGATTCAATACATGAAACTTGCGCCATTGTTTTCCAAATCATTTTTCCGATAAAAATGAGTATTCGCTTGATATTATTTCATAAATATTTTATAACATTAAATAAAATATTTGTTATTCATTTTGTGAACCGGTTTCGCTTCGTCCGAAAAAATAATGGATTTCAACTCGAGTATTCGCGTTATCCACAACGCTTTTAATTAAAAATGATGACTAATTTATTTAATATTTTTATTAAATAAATACTGATAATTAAAAACAATTTTAATTGTTTTTGTGTGTCCGCGTTGTATATTGTTCGAAAAATGTTTGCGGTGCTGTTTTAGCCCTTTTCGGCTTGTTTCCAGGTCTCGGACAAAACTAAAAAGTTGTCAGGAATGTCGTTTCACATCGAATTGCTTTAGAGTCAGAGTCGTGAAAACGTGATTTAGATGATCGTTCTTATAAGTCAAGCCAGACCCTAAACGTCAAAGATTGAAATCGTCATTCAAAATTTTGAAAATTCTCAGATGTTACAAGAAGGGATGATGTTTATCTTCATACTCAGTTGCTGATTGTTCAAAAGGAAGAAGCAGGGATCCAACTCTAAGCTAAAGAATTTTATTTGATGGCTGTTGCATGGGATATTGATGAGATTAAGGAAGTCAATGCAAACTGCATCTTGATGGAAAATTTGTAGCAAGCATCGACATCGGGTACTCAGACTGACAAAGCTCTCGTCTATGACTCAGATGGATCTGTTGAGGTACACCATTATGATAATTGTTATGATAATGATATATTTAATATGTTCACTTAAGAGGAGCAGTATACTTAGAGACTCGATCCCATTACTGAGCCACATATGATTCAATAAAATAACAATAATGTTATCTCTATGGAATCTAGTATGGAACACAATGGATGAACAGTAGAACAACATCCTGCAACTGCTAAGGATACACATGCTTATTTTGAATCATTATATAATAATTTGGTCACTGAAGTTGAGAAAGTCAACACGGTCAATTGCAAAAAGAAAAAAACAAATGCCGATTTGACCATTGAACTTGCTAGATATAAAAATCAAGAAAAGTGTTTTGAAATTAATCAAGAAAAATATGATAAGCTTGAAAGGTGTTACCAAAAGTCTGTTTATCAAGAACAATGTCTTACTAAAAAGATAAATACACTTCACGTAAGTTCTGCTAAACAAATAATGACTTTGAATGAGGAAATTGCAAATCTAAATACCAGCTTGCAAAGGAAAAGACAACGGTTTCCTTTATTCACGAAGAAAAGAAACCGTTGAAAAGTGATTTCAAAACACGCGATGACGGGCTTCTTGAAAAACAAATTCAACTTGAGAAAAAGATAAAGGAATTAGATAACATTTTGGTAAAAATGGGTCAATCAATTCAAACGTCCAAATTTATGTAAGTAAGAAATGAATAAATCTTATGGTGGTTCGGTGATTTATAATTTATTTACTTTAACTGGAAGAGGCTGTCACAATCCTTTCAAATAAATAAATTATTAACATCCTACTTAATAATTCCGGTGCAATACGCGTTTACTCGCCATAACCTCTCAAGGTCGGTTGAACATGAGCGGATGCATGTGTTTACTGAATATGGGGACGAGTGATTAATACTCGTCTTTGGAATGCTGGGAGTAAAAATGCCATGGTGGAGGATCAAATAGAGTTCAAATAATTAATGAGTACTTCGGTTAGAGTAAATAAGGTTATAGAATCTCTATAAACTAATCAGTATAGTGATTACCATATCGATCTCCTATTACAAGTCCCGCCTTAATACAAGACTTTGCATACGTAGGTTCATACACAATCCCTTATGTGTAAAGAAAGTGACGGGACTTTGTTAATATAGCATTAATCATATCAATCTCATATTACAAGTCCGCCTTACAAGACTTGTAATACTTAAATTCATACTTATTTCCATGTAAACAAATTATGACGTCTCCGTGTAATACAAAAAACATAAAAAAAATTTATTTTTTTTTTATTAGATAAAGCTATGAAGAAAAACAATATCTTAGAGACCATATGTTTAACTGACAACTGTCTGATGGTATAAATTGAGACCTTTGTGCAATTACAATGTATGGAGGTATAATTGTGACATTGTGCAACTCACAATGTTGACATATAATTGAGACAATTGTGGCAACCCACAATGTCTTTAGAAACGCTCGGTTATTTATAATAAATAACTCTTATATAATACAGGTACGATATACGCGAAGGAATGCAAGCATATATATATTATATTTTTATGTATGCCACATGTAAGCACTTACTGCAACACGTTAATGTATGCACATAAGCAAGTAGTGAGTATGCACTTTCTTGAAAATGTTTGTTGTGATTGCAATTATTTGTGAAAAAACGGTTTATAGGCTAGAGTAAAATATGCAAACCTAGTTCTCTATAAACCATTGCTTGATTTTTTATCCCCAAATCTGTAACACCACCCATAAATTTATACAACGCAGCGGAATACCAAATGGGGTGTTACTTCGTAATACACAGCAATAGATACAAGAGAAGACCTCTTGGTGTCGTTTGAAAAATAACATTTGTTGATTCAATAAAAATCTGAATTTAATAATACATTTGTCCATAATTTGCATCAAATGGAAAAAGCTTTGAATGTTAAAGACTCCAATGCACATCAAATAGTCAAGCAATCTAATTCACCTAGAGAAAAACATGCTAAAAGTGTCAACATTAAAGTTGGTGAGTTCATTAAATTTATTTAATATAAATGTTAAACCAAAGGTTTGTAAAATATGCTTGACTATTTCAATCCTTTATAATAGCCACAAAATGTATAATGTGGACCGAAGTCTTTCCCGCGATAAAAAAGCGACTTGCACTTATCACAAAATTTCATTACGTTTCATAAGCTCATGACACTGGAAGCTCGCCGATTTGAGTCACTAGATAAATTTCGTTGACATTGCCCGGCCACTTATATAAATTTCGTGCCACGCACTATATAAATTTCGTTTTGCCGCCACTATATAATTCCGGCCTCGCACTATATTATTATGTGCCCGCACTATATAAATTTTCATGCCATCTATCACAGATGTTCATCTCATAGAATCTACTAATAATACTCCGCTCACATAATGTT
Source organism: Tanacetum coccineum (assembly GCA_026074375.1). Lineage (NCBI taxonomy): Eukaryota > Viridiplantae > Streptophyta > Magnoliopsida > Asterales > Asteraceae > Tanacetum > Tanacetum coccineum. The sequence continues at coordinate 3,570 of BQNB010114421.1, forward strand.
AATTTCACCATACATCTAGCATTGTACAGTAATGATAACTTGGTATTAGGATTCAAATTTCTTAGGCAAACAAGTAATCAATATAAATATTACACTTGCGTCCAATTTATTAAAACAAAGCCATTGTATTAATAAACAGCGTTTAAGTACCTTAAATCCATAAGTAGATAAGAGTGTGGTGATATCATCACGTAATTGAGTTTGTAATATGAGTATGTGGCAAAGGTATGAAACCAAGTTTGTAATCAACATTTGTAAATGCATTTGTAAACAAGCTTGTTTCACCCCAAAAATATATGTAAGCCAGTAAAACATAGGGTTAAACTCACAAATCCTTAAAACATTCACATGTCTATAAGATAACCGAGTAAGTATAAGGATTTGTAGACAAGCATGTATCCCCCCTCGTGGTTATAAAAACATCAAATATTGAAAAGATGAGCTTATGAACTCACATTGATTAGAGGGGACCACGATCAATTAAATTCCAATTAATCACAATGAATCTGCAACGATCTCGACTACGACCTATAAATTATGTCGCTCTATTTATAATACATGTATCAAATTCCGATCAACGTGCGTACATCGTAACGACGTAAAATCATACCATATTTTTTATTTATATGTATGCAGTCATATATACATGTGATGAGAAATCCACTTGCGCGTCTTTAAACCTTAACCCTTAGTATCTTTTATTGTATAATATACTATTTTCCGTCAATCATTAAAACTTTATCTCATTTCTTATAGCTGATAAGCTCGCGGCAAAGTATCAATGCCTTCGAACAAACTTTCGTGTTTAGCAGAAGGCTGAAACGGACTCTGAAGTGCTTCAATAATCGTTTAATTAATAATCTGCTAGATTTAATATATATTAAAATTAACTTATTTTCTACTAAAGTATATATTTCGATTACACTCCAGTTTCTTCGTTATTGGGAGTTAGAAGTCCCGTTTTATGTCTAAACGTCCGTAAAAATATAATTTGTTATCTTTTGTAAACCAAAGTCTTACTTATCAAAGTCTCGAATTTCAAATCCATTTCTATTTTTCTGTTTTAAATTATCGTTACAATAAAGCACTAAAGTCCATTTTTTGTCCATTTTTCTACGTCTCAATTATGATCCTTCACTTATACATTAATTTCTCTTAGGTCCCGTTTTAATATTCATATCGTATTTTACTTAGACGCGCAAGTTATAATATTTTTCATCACATTTAATCAATTAAATGAAACAATTTATATATATTCGTGTTAACCAAACTCACTTTATTTCGGTGTCAACACAATCAAACGCACGCGTTTCCGTTGCAAACCAAACGAAACAACCCGATGCCCCGGCTGTTTCGCAGCCAAACACACCCTTGGTGGGATTTCTGTCACAAGCCAAACGCACCCTTGTGCGTGGCTGTTAAGCCAAACGCACCCTTGTGCGTAACTCAACAAACCAAACGCACTCCTTATGGCTATACCCGGCTGTCCCCAAGCCTAACCCGACACCCCGGCTGTCTCGACAGCCAACACAAACATCCCTCGTCCCCCCGGCTGTTTGGCAGCCTACCAAACGCACCCTAATTGGGTCATTAAACCTAAAACCAAGCACACCCTTCGGTGGTTGTTTTACACACGAACCAAACCCGACAACCCAACCCCCCCCCGGCTGGTCTCGGCTGTCAACCCGACTCCAAACGCACCCTCGTTATTTTTAATACAAACCAAACGCCCCCTCGTGATATTAACAACCCGACGCCCCTCCCCGAGCCCCAACCCGACGCAACCCCAAACACCCCTCGTCTGTTATAAACCTCAAACGCACCCTAGTGGTATTAACAACCCGACGCGACAACCCTTGCCCCCGCGGCTGTTAACCCACATCTCGACGCACCCCTTGGTTTTGTGTCATGAAACCCAAACGCACCGGTTGGTTCGTGACAGCCCAAAACGCACCCTGTTGGTGGTGGTATCACAACCAAAACGCACCCTTTCAGGTGGCTGAGCAAAACAACCGCACCCTCATCGGGTGTTATAAAACGAACCAAACACACCCAACCCTTTCTCTTTATAACTCAAACCAACGCATCCCGGTTGGTTTTTCTGTCGAGCCCGCACGCACCCTTATCGGGTTATAAAACCCAACGCCACCCTTGGCTGCGGGCTTTGTGTGGTGATGATGATGGTGTATTATATGTTGAGGTGATGGTTGTTATGGTTGCGTCGTGGTGAGTGCAGGCTAGCGGTGTATCGTGGCGCGTGGAGGAGGGTGGTTTGTAGGGGATCGGGTCGATCGGGGATGGAGGGGAGTCTTTTTGGTCTTCGCCGGATATGTCCGCCGGAAAAGTTTTCTGGCGGCGACGAGTGGTGGCCGACGGCGGGTCAGTGGTGGCCGGATATTTGGAGAGGGAGAGGAAATATGAGAGTGTGTGTATATATAAAAGATGGAAATGAATAAAATGTATAAGGTTTTTATATATATATCAATTTAAAATGAAAAGTTTTAATAGTTGAGGGAGTGGGTTTTAAGTTTTTATTAAAAGTGTAACATTTAATATTATAGTTTTGATAAAACGGTTCGGACTCTTTGAGGACTTTACGGATGATTTCAAGCACGAAATTGCGCCATTGTTTTTCAAATTATTTTTTCCGATAAAAAATGAGTTTTGCCTATGATATATTATTTCATAAATATTTTATAATATTTAATAACATATCCGTTATTCATTTTATGAACCGGTTTCGCTCCGTCCGAAATAAAAATAAATTTCGACTCGAATAGTCGCGTTTTCAAAAACGCTTTTAATTAAAATGATGAATAATTTATTTAATATTTTTATTAAATAAATACTGATAACTAAAAACAAATTTAATTGTTTTTGTGTGTCCGCGTTGTATATTGTTCGAATAATGTTTGCGGTGCTGTTTTAGCCCTTTTCGGCTCGTTTTCAGGTCTCGGGCAAAACTAAAAAGTTGTCAGGAATGTCATTCCACGTCAAATTGCTTTAGAGTCCGAGTCGTGAAAACGTGATTTAGATGATCGTTCTTATAAGTCAAGCCAGACCCTAAAAGTCAAAGATTGAAATCGTCATTCAAAATTCGAAAATTCTCGGATGTTACATATAAAGATAAAGGTGTTACTCAAGCTGCAGTGATTTTATTGCATCAGTAAAAGAAATTGCATTAGAACTATTTAGGTTGTCAAGAATATTTTATGAACTTCCATTGATCATGTGCCGCACCAAAAACATAGTATACTAAGAATTTTTATCCAGAATTCAGAATCCACAGGTTTTAGTTATCGAATAGAATATATATAACATTATATTGCTATAGTATACATGAAAGTAGCAGCAGCTAGCGTTTAGTATATTTTTAGTTGTACCCACTACTCTTATTTTCAGCGTAGTTTTATTGTCGGTAGAGGCATACGTACTAATGGTGTTTCGCCCGTGTTTCGTATTGTAGCTAATGGGTAGTGGGAATTAAATATTGGGTTGAGCCCGGGTCGGGTTGCATTAAACGTTTTACCCTACTCATCAGGAACAGTGGGTATTTTTATCCCACACAACTCCCACCTTACCCCACGTTCCTTTTTACTATGTATGGGAAAAGGTTTAAAAACAAGGTACACATTAAGGCGTGGTGGTTTATAATCTATGTTTTGACTTATGCATAGTGTAAGTTTTTTTTATTTTGATTTAATTAGGTTTTCAATTGAAAATTAGGTTAACAAGAAATTTGGGGTTTTTTGTTTCCATTGGTTTGTGTTGATGTGGCTTGGGTTTAATCTGAATTTACTTTCTTTTTGTTAATATTTTTTTTACAGGAGGAAAAGAAGGATGAATGGGGATTATGGTTACTTTAATACCTCATTGTGCATTAAGCCACCGGTAAGATTTCAATTTTAGGTGTTCTTTGATGTCAGATGTGGATGTTTGGTTAGATATAAGCACATTGGATTCTAAAATAACCTAGTGTATATATGATAAGATAGTGGTAACCTGAGCAAAGTTGTTTTAATGGCAGGCTTTAGCAAAATAAATCCAAGCGAGATATGAAAAAGATTGTTGTGAGGATTGGTGAACTGGTATGACGCATATAAGAGCTGACATATTAGGGTACTATAGTTTTCTTTTGCTTTCTTATGCGTATACTAAATTTTTATAATATAGAGGGTATTTGGATTATTGCAACTTGAAGTCGGGCATTGAATAATATTATAATTTCCTGATAAAAGCTTATGCCTTTACTTTTCAATTAGCAAAGCCTCGGCCAAACTTCTGTGGCTTTCAGTTGCAGTCTCAAGTATGTGGTCAAAGTGTGATGCCGTATTTGCATTTTGGTCACGCGTAACACGTTTCGTCTGCTGATTTAAGCGCTTGGAGTACACGAGCTTCGTGCCTCACATCTTTGAAAGGTATTTAGAATAGATCGTCTATTTATTTTTTTGTATTTTATTATATTTGATTTTCTGTTTACAATTGTATAGGGGTTTATTTCTTTTCAGGACCAGCATCAGTTGTCGAAAAAATGGACTCACATTGTGGCAAAAGAAAATTTCAAACATATGAGGAGTCTGATGTTTTTGAAAGATACTTAGAGCTCTATGCACGCAATGTCAGGGCACGATCTCCAGCCAACTTACCACAAGCTGCAAACGTAAACATCCTCGGGCCTATGTACAATGAGGTTATAAGCTCCATGTCTGTTCACACTAACGGTATTTATTTGTTTTTACGTTATGTGACTGCATTCTTATTTTCTCCCTTTGACGTTTACTCTTTCCGTTCTTCTAATCTGTTTGTCCACGGATTCTAACTGAAACTGTCATTCTATTTTAGACCAACGTAAAAGAACACAACCAGACTCTTAAAGAGGACTATCAGCACATGGAGCAGAGAGCTCTAAAAGAATACGGCGTCGGACGATAGCATTTGGAAGAGCTTTTATTGGTCATACAGATACCAGCTCCAGTCACACTCAAGGTACTTTGAACTCTGGGTTTGTTTTTTTGCAAAAAGTATTGAGACTAGAAATTTAGTATTCTCAGTTGTCATTTTAAGGGCTTTGGTCAGCTATGTTTTTTGTCTGCTTATATTACCTTTTTTATTTACATTTGACTATCATAACCAAGCCAGCATTCTAAAGTGTCAATTTATTTTGCAGGTAAAAGGGGTATGGATTGTTTGCAGTATGTTGATGCAGATAATATGATCTCCCAACGAGAACTACGATATCTGAGGATGCAAACAACAGACACGATTATTCAACAGCTATATGTAAGTATGCTATCCCAGTTTGACGGTCTCTGATTGTGGCAGAAAATTTAAACACAGTCGTTTCACTCTCATTAAATGCTATTGAATTAAAACTGTCACACCCAACAATTTTTGGAATTTTAAATTACTATTTTACCCTTTAACTTTTTGGTTCCGACTTGACTTTTTGACCTTTTTCGGTCATATAAAAATGATTACCGCGTAGCCGGTAAATTTTTGAAACGTATTTAAATAATAAATCATAATTACTATTATTATCTCTCATTTACAAATTTATTTTTCAAACTTATTTGACTTGAAACGAGAAGATATATGTTATTCCTAAGTTGACTTATCAAAAACGACCCACCAAAATACCCGAGACACGAAACCAAGCAGAAAATGACTAAAATAGCCTCGCAATGTTTTGAACACCGCATGCAGCGCGTACAGACAAAAAATTAATTAAATTTATATTTAATTATCACTTTTTATTAAATAAAAATTATTAATAAATTATTTTACATTTTATTCAAAAACGTTTGTTTAAAAACGCGAATACTCAAATTAAAGTTTTATTTTTACGGACAAAGCATGTCCGTGATACCCAATGGCTACCAAATAAATAATAATCATTTAAATATATTTTATAAGATCATTTATAAAATAATAGTCGAGTAAATACTCATTTCCGTCGGAAAAACTATTTTAAACGCAACGGCGCAACTTTCGTGTTTTAATTCAATCGTTAACTATGCTAAACGAGTCCCAAACCATTATTTTATAAAAGATTACACTTTTGGTCCCTGTGGTAATATTTACACATTAACCCTCATCTATTTAGCACTTGCTACTTTATTTTATAACTTTGAGTATATAAACAAAAGAGATAGGGTTTCCTTTCATTTTATAAACCCTAGCCACACACCTCCTCCCTCTATAAAAGTTTCAGGCGCCTCCTATCTTTTTCGGCCAGATTTCGGCCCGATTCCGGCCACCCAACTCTGGCCATCAGCCGCCATCCCACGCTACACACCACCGCTGCCATCACCACAGTCGAACACCATCACCATCGCGACCTCCACCACCTCCAGCCGACGTCAACCCCTTCACGGCAACTACCGCCTCCACTGCCACCATTCACCCAACCGAACACCACCACCCACCTTCGCTGTCTCTCCTTAACCGCCACCTTCGCTGCCACCATTCCCACGTTACCAACATCATCACCTCATCTCCGACATCCACCTCCACCACGTTAACACCTCACCGCCACCTTCATCTCCCCACTATCGTCACCTCCCCACTGCTACCACACCACCACGCCGCCATCGTGGTTTAGCAATAACAGCCATAGGGTGCGTTTGGTTTTGATAAAAGCACCAAAGGGTGCGTTTGGGGTTTTTTAAAACATTAAGGGTGCGTTTGGTTTTTCTTTTTAACATTAAGGGTGCGTTTGGTTTTTTCAGCTAGTAGGGTGCGTTTGGTTTTCTTTTTTTAACAGCAAGGGTGTGTTTGGTTTCTTAAATCGTCTCAAAATAGGCGTTTGGTTTTCACGCCCTAAATGGGTGTTTGTTTCTGCGTTTTGTTACCTAGCAGGGGCGTTTGGTTCTAGGTTTAACAGTCAACAGGGGTGTTTGGTTTGTTGTTTAGCAGCCCCTTAAGGGTGTGTTTGGTTTTACGATATGTTGTTATTTATTTTGTCTTAGTTTGGATATATATTGAAACGCGCGTACTTTGCAACATGGTTTTGATTAAAGTGGAAAACGTTGAATTTTGTAAAAATGGGAAACGTTGTATAAACGAATAGGTCATGTCGAAATTTCTAAAAATTTCTATACTTAGTATCTTTCACTAAATTATCTATTATTTTAGAAAACCGATAAAAGAACGGGATATCGTATTAATATTATTAATTTGTAATGATACAATAACCCGACAAACAAACAAAAAATATACTTTCACAAACGAGACAACTAGTTTAGTAAAAACGCGTAACGAAATACTAAATTATAAAATAGTATTTTATAATTCTCGACTAATAGACAAAATAATAACTTTTGTAGAAGTTTTAAAAACGTCATTTATCTAATTCGTAACTATAAAACGTGTGTTTACTTTTATGTAAAAACTCTTTATCAATTTATTTGGTGATTTCCGAAAATGTGTCGAATTAATTTGTTCCAATTATTTTCTCACGTTTCTTATATAATACTTGAAAAGTATTATATACTGCGACTTATTATTTTGGTTGTTTGTCTTAATTATATAATTCACCATATGAATTATATAATTGTTTCTTTTCATATGTAATATATACGGAATATATTACACACTTTGCGTTTGCTTTTCGATTAATTTTATTTAACCAACCACCAAACTCTTACAACTTGAAACCTCAATCTTTTATCAACGTGTCGCGTTGATGTACTCATCCATTGGAAAACCCAAATTCATCATCCTAAAGTAGTGGGATATAGCCATTAAGTTAAACTGCATCTTCTTGGTCGAGCCGTTTCATTTTCCGTTTGCGATGTGCTTATTATTGCATTTTTGCTAATTGCTTTGCAACATCAAGGTGAGTTCATAGCCTCACGTTTTACTACTTTTACTTTACTATTTTGAGGTGAGAACATGCTCGTTTATAAACTTTTTTTTACTCTAATGATTTCAAATTCTTATAAATGTTCGTTTGCAAACTTGGTTACATGATTTATATCTTACTTTGTTTTACTTATGGATGCAAATTCTTAAAGCCTTTCTTTTGGAAATACATTGGTTGATTTTACTATGGTCACAAGTATTTTGATCTACTTTCCTTGTTTATGTGTTGCCAAAGTTACGAATAGACCACTAATGCCCGAATTATCATGAACCGTTAATTTCTTAAACGACCGTACTGGTTAAGTGAGGGTGAGTGTTATAAATAGATCTATTGGGACTAATTATCCTTATCCGGGTAAGTAGCGCTTACTAGTTTCAGAGGTCCCGAACAAACGGATATATACCATGTCGGATTTTCAATAGGTGATCTTGGTCGGATACCTTTAGGGCGAGGAATTCTATTTGGCATATAAAATGCTTCCTTTTAAATTGAGCTTCGGTGTCATGAGCTTAGTGCAACAGTAAATTCCTTTTTATGTGAAGTTGTATTTGTTATAACTGTCACATATGTTCTATAACTTGTGGTCCACACTGCTTTTGTTGAACGTATCTGATTTCTAAATGCTTTTCATAATACTTTGAGTGAAGTTGTATTCACTAAACGTTTTTTATCCTCATAAATGTTTTACTTAAACCTATGAATCCACTCAACTTTATGTTGACCGTTTTAGCATGTTTTTCTCAGGTGATTAGCTTTGGACTTCTTGACGTGCTATGTGGAGTCTACGTGCACTATGATACCATTTATCAAGACTTTATTTCTCTTTCATACTCGTTGTCTTTTGAAAACCAAATTATGCTTCCGCTACATTTTACTTACGCTTTCGCAAATGTTTAATTTCTTTTGAATCTTGTAAAACTTATCTATTTTTAAAACAATGCAACGAGTTATGATTTTCAAAACGTCCATTGGTGGTCGTTCTCTCGTGCCTTGTGTTCGAAATATGATGACGTCACGCCCTCGGACACGTATTCCGTCCAGGCCCCGTCTAGGGGTGTGACAGATTGGTATCAGAGCCAAGGTTATAAAGAACCAGGTAGAATATCTAGGTAGAATATTTAGGTCTGGTCTATAACCCGTATGTGATCCTTACGTGCTTTTATGTGTGCCTTATACGTGTTTTTGCTATGGCATATACCTGAGAACCATTTTTCCTTGAGCATGTTATGATATGGGTTTACCTCTGCCCCGCGTTTATTTTTCTCTGCGCTTATCTTTTCTATGCGGTCATCTTTTCTTTGCTGTTTACGTTAGCCTTACGTATATTTCCTCGATTTCATATATGGAAGTTGTGTGTGTGTGTGTGTGTGTGTGTGTGTGTGTGTGTATATAAACATTTCTAAGACATTATGAGCGATGCAATGGTCTCGAACTTATCTTTCATAACCTTATACAATATTGTTTTACACAAAACCCGTTACAGTTTTGTTTCCATGAAATTATGTGTGAATCTAAGTATTACAAGTCTTGTATGAGAGGGACTTGTAATAGGAGGATTGATACGATAATTGCTATGTTAACTCGTTCATAAGGCCTTTATCTTATTTACGTTAACCGTATACTCGTCAACTATTTTGAACTCTTTGTCGATCTCCCTTGATTGTTTTACTCCCCGTCTCCGAAGACGAGTTTTAAACACTCGTTCCATGCTCATTAGAGCACCGACATCGTCATGTCATCCACCACCTTGAAGATTATGTGAGTACGCGTATTGTATCAGAAATTATTAAGTAGGCTGATTTATAATCTCTTTACTTGAAAGGATTGGGACGCCTCTTTATTTAAATAAATAAATTGTAAATCACCGAACCATAAGTTTATCAATTCATTATTTACATAAATGGGGACGCTTCTTTATGCAAATAATAAATTATAAATGAATGGGCTTAATGGTATCCCATATGACACGAGTACGAACTCAAACCCGATAATCACCGGAATCCGTTAAAAAGATCTAGAAACACAATCTTGTCTTACCACTCAGCAAAAATCTTAAGACCTCACTTGAACTATCTTATCTCATTCTTAAGTCATTACTTTTGCCATTACAAATCCCTACGATCATGAACTGTTTGTGGAGCTAACCGACTTGTGCACTCTTGAGCTAATGAATTTGATTCATCCTGGAACTAACGACTGCGTGCAATATTCCACCGTCTATCGCATAAGCTCTCCCGAGAGCTCCTCCCATTCGTTGACCTTTATTCTGGGGATGTTATTTCTCCAAATGTTCTCACTCTCTGCATCCCATCACCATTTGTTATAGTTATTGTCGCTATGTATTCTCATACGTTTACTTATAATTCAAGACTCCATATGTTTGTGCTAATATTTTCAAATGAATAAAGTGGATAATTATTTTAATGAGGGTTTTGTTGATTTCGGATATATAATTTTTTACTGTTGAGAGTATGTGAGATTCGTGGGTTGCAACAAAGATGGCGATGAGGTTATGCTAGAATTATAGTGGATTTGATTGATTAGTTTTGGCGTAAAAGAATTTTGGATAGTTTGGAAAATATGGCGGAGTTATAGTCAAGTTTATGGTCAAGTCCATGGGTGATTTATAAAAATATAGTCGTTGGTCCGAGTTTTAAATGAGAGTAATCAGACGTTTAAAAATGTTTCGAAAGGTTTATTAGGTGTCGAAAGTCTTTGAAAATATTTATGGAGCTTCTTAATATTAAAACGAAGGTTTAGGAATTTTTCTCAAATGATAAGTCATTGCCGTTGGTTGTTTTTTTTATATAGCAAATTTATTTATATATATATAATTAGCGAGCTAAGAATTTTGGTTAGACGCTAGTGTTTCGCTAGTTCGTTTTTGAAATATGGAAACGATTAAATTAGGGGATGCTATTAACGTCCATAAATTTAAAACTTTCTTAAAATGGAAACTTTCTCTAAATAGTAACTTTTCGTAAGAACGTCGTAACATCTTCAAAAACTTAACGAGTGTTGACTAAACTAAAGCACAAACATATATGGTTGTCAATTTCGTTCTTAAACGTTGTGTGCAACGTTTCTTTATTACTATTATTTCTCGTTATTCGGCGCGTCTAATTATTAGGTCGCGGTTAAAGCCGTTCGGTTACACTTTATTCAGATCGTCTGCTTATGGTGTGTTGAGTCATGATTCACCCTCGTACTCCCTAAGTAAGTTGAATACTTACATTCATTAGCCTCGTCCGATATTCATCGTCGAACCTTACAGATATCGGAAACTAGACTTTGCCCTTAAACATTTTAAGCATTATACAGACATACCATCGTACCTACACTTTCCTCCTTTTGATATTTCCACTGTTAAGGGACTTTCTTTATAACGCGTTTTATCAACCACAAAACCTGTAATGATATTTTTTTAAAATACTCATTTTGATGGATTATATATCCTGGTCAAACTTATCCAAAATTTCTGTATATGAGAAGTGTCGAAACATCAAATTTTGCTGAATAAAGTTATCAACGTCATGTTCAAAACTGGGTTATTAAATCTTAAATCTTTTCTTGATCGTTCAATCGGTTAACAAAAATCGAATCCCGGGACGGGATTCCTTTAAGGGGTAGGTAATGTCACACCCCGCAATTTTCGATATTTTAAATGACTATTTTACCCTTTGACTTTTTGGGTCCGACTTGACTTTTTGACCTTTTACGGTCACATAAAAACGAATACCGCGTAGCTAGTAAATTTTTGAAACGTATTTAAATAATAAATCATGATTATTATTATTATCTCTCATTTACAAATTTATTTTTCAAACTTATTTGACTTGAAAACGAGAAGATATATATTATTTTAAGGTGACTTATCAAAAACGACCCGCTGAATCACCTTTTCACGACCCGGACTCTAAAGCAATTTGATGTAAAACGACATTCCGAACAACTTTTCAGTTTTACCCGAGACTTGAAACCAAGCAGAAAATGACTAAAATAGCCTCGCAAAATTTTGAACACAGCTCGTACCGACCCAAAAATAATTAAATTTATATTCAATGATCACTTTTTATTAAATAAAAATATTTAATAAATTATTTTACATTTTATTCAAAAGCGTTTATTTAAAAACGCGAACGTTCAAAATAAAGCTTCATTTTTACAAGACAAAGCTTACTCGCGACACCCAATGGTACCACATAAATAATAATGATCTTAAATATATTTTATAAATATATTTATAAAATACTAGTCGAGTGAATATTCATTTTTATAGGAAAAATGATTTGGAAAACAATGGCGCAACTTTCGTGATTTGAATAATCCGTTAACTAGCCCAAACGAGCCTCGAACCGATATTTTATAAAAGATTACACTTTTGGTCCCTGTGGTAATATTTACCCGAAAACCCCTATACTATTTTACACTTTATACTTTGTTTTTAAACTTTCCACTGTATAAGTTTAATCAACTAGGGTTTACTCATTTATAAAACCTAGCCACCCCACACACTTCCCTCTCCTCTCTAATTCCGGCCAGATTCCGGCTGAACTCCGGCCAGCCGCCGCTGTCGGCCACCTTCACCAACCGACACCACCACCTTCATATCCATTCCCACGACACCATCCCTCTCACCTCGTCATCCCACCACAACACTACCTCGCCATCCTCGTCACCAACTCCACACCACCACCTCCACCCCCACTGCCACCACGCCACCACAACGACGCACACCACCATCACAACCACAAACACCATCTCCTCCATCGCCGCCACCCCGTCACAGCCGCTGCCACATCCCACCACAACACCACCTCGCCACCCTCGTCACCACCTCCACTGCCGCCACCACCAGCCACCAAAGGTGCGTTTTGTTTGGCTGTGTATGCCACATAAGGGTGCGTTTGGTTGGCAGTCTCAGCCATGGCACCATCCAGGGTATGTTTTTGCGTTTGGGCTGTGGTTTAGCCTAAGGGCCGCGTTTTTGGTTAATATAAAAGCCAATAGGTTGCGATGTGGTTTGATAAGCACTTTAGGTGTTGCGTTTGGGTTTGCGTTTAACAGCACCAAGGGGTGTTTGTTTCTGGGAATAACACCAACAGTGGGGTGTTTGGTTCTGGGCTTAACAGCCCTAAGGGTGCGTTTGTTTCGCTGTATAACAGCCAAACGGGGTGTTTGGTTTAGCCCGTTATGGTGTGTTTGGTTTTGGTTTTAGTAACAGCACCAAGGGTGTGTTTGTTTATGTGGTTTGTCACCACAAGGGTGCGTTTGGTTATTGGTTTTACAGCCTATAAGGGCGTGTTTGGTTTTGCTATTTTTATTATTTATTTAGTCTTGTTAATATATATTGAAATGAGGGTAATTTGCAACATGGGAGTGTTTTGAAGTGGAGGAAAACGTGAGTTTTGTTAAAAAAAACTGGAAACATCTTATAAACAATAGGTTCATGCAAAAATTTTTATAATTTTACACTTAGTATATTTCCTCGCTCAACTTTATTATTTTTGGAAAATAACCGGGGAATAAAATCGACTGATGTTATACTTAAAGATATATTAATTACAATTATGCAATGACGCGACAACAAACGAAAACTATATTTTTACAAATGAGACAACTATTTTAACTACAACCCGTCAAGGAAATGAAATACTAATTTATAAAATGTTATTTTATAAATTCCCGACTAGAAAATAAAGTCATAACTTTTTTGTAAAGACTTTAGAAACATCGTTTACTTATTTTGTAACCTTAAAACGTACGTTTATTTTTATGAAAGAACCTTATATTTAATTAAGTGGTAATTTCCGAAAACGTGTCGAATTATTTTGTTTAATTATTTACTCTTGCTTCTTATATAATATTGCAAAGTATTATATACTTCAAATTATTCTTTTGAATGTTTGTCTTTATATAATTCAACATATGAATCATATAATTGTTTCTTTTTCAAATGTAATATATACGGAACATATTACATACTTTGCGTTTGTTTTTTGATTTATTTTATTTAACCAACCACCAAACTCATACAACTTGTAATCCAAATCCTTTATCAACGTGTCGCAGTTGAGGTACTTAACCTTCGGAAAACCCAATTCGTCATCTAAAACTGTGGGATATACCGTTTAAGTTTAAGCTGAAACTTCTTGGTCGAGCCGGTTCCATTCTACGTTGTGATGTACTTATTATTTGGCATTTCTGATTGTTGCTCTGCAACATCCAAGGTACAGTTATAGCTCACGTTTCTACTGTTTTTATATAGCGTTTTTATAAAATCTTTGGGGTGTGAAAATGCTTGTTTACAAACTCGTTTACTTCACTTGAATTTCAAACTGTATACGTTGATTTCAACTTGTTACATGATTTATACCACACTCGTTTTTACTTATGGATATAAGTACTTTAAGCTTTTACGAAAACGTTGGTTGTTTTTACTGGACACAAGTGCTTGCGTGAGATATCCTGTTCTACGTGTTGGCCTCAGTTTGCCGTTAAAACCATTATCTTTGGGTAGAGGCACACACCATCTTTGGGTAGAGGCACCCACATTATCTTTGGGTAGAGACACCCACATTATCTTTGGGTAGAGGCACCCACACCATCTTTGGGTAGAGGCACCCACATTATCTTTGGGTAGAGACACCCACATTATCTTTGGGTAGAGGCACCCACACCATCTTTGGGTAGAGGCACCCACATTATCTTTGGGTAGAGGCACCCACACGACAACAATTTGCAATAACTTGAACTATGGTTAAGGTTTCGATATCATAAGCTTAGTGCAACAGTAAATACCTCTTTTATGTGAAGTTGTATTCGTTATAACTGTCACATACGTTTTATATCTTGTGGTCCACAATATTTTGGTTGAACGTTTCTATTACTAAATACTTTTCATGATACTGCGAGTAAGGCAGTATTCACTAAACGTTTTTTATCCTCATAAATGTTTTACTTAAACCTATGAATTCACCAACTTTATGTTGACCATTTTTAGCATGTTTTTCTCAGGTGATTAGCTTTGGACTTCTTGACGTGCTATGTAGAGTCTACGTGAAATATGATACCATTATCAAGATCTTATTCCTCATTCATACTTGTTGACTTTTTAAAACTTAATTATGCTTTCGCTACATTTTACTTACGCTTTTGCAAATATTTAACTTCTTTTGAATCTTGTAAAACTTATTTATTTTTAAATAATGCAACGAGTTATGATTTTCAAAACGTCCATTAGTGGTCGTTCCCTTTGCCTTGTGTTCAAAATATTATGACGTCACGCCCCCGGACACGTATTCCGTCCAGGCCCCGTTTGGGGGTGTGACACGTAGGCTTAAAAAAACACTTGAGATGTTATTATAAGAGTTTTAAGGCGCGTGTAGGGATTCCAAGCACATGGTTATGTATATGCAATACATATGTACATATTATTATTTTTTATATGCAATTATGCATTTACGTGGTAATATCTAAAGCTTCTAATAACGCGCCACTTATATTTAGGCCGTGGTTGATTCGTTGGTGCTTACTCTCTTTATTTGATTTCTTGTCCGACTACTTCTACCTACGGTGAGTTCATAGCCTACTTGTCTTACAAACTCTACGGGGTGAGATACATGCTATGTTTTACATCTGGATGCAAGTATTTAAAAACTGTATGCTATGCCTGATATTATTGCCTGAATATTATTGCCTAAGTACCACTTCTGCTACTTAAGTCCCCTGTTTATCATGAACCGTCAGTTGCTATTGTAGTGAGCGCGAATGTTGTGGATAGATCTATCGGGACTGACAATCCCCGTCTACTTTTCCGGACTTTATGGTTTTTAGATAACCATGTGACGCACTTAACATTTGAAGTATCCTTGGGGTTATTAGCAGTATACCCTACTTTTATTGGGGCAAAAATCTTGTTAAGGTGTCGGTGTCATGAGCTTAGTGCAATAATACATATTTCTTTTAGACTTGGTGAATTTGTTTCTCTTGTCTACATTACTTAAATCTTGTGGTCCACTAAACTGTTTGTTTACAATAACATTACTCGATTACTTAATCATTATTTTATGATTAAAACCTATGAATTCACTCAACAATTTTGTTGACTTTTTAGCATGTTTTATCTCAGGTATTTCAGGTATATTGCTCGAAGGGAAGCCGCGCGGATATGTACTTTGGAGACTCTACAGTTTATACATTTGATAAAACTTCTTTTGAAAATATTGTGTTCTGTAAAATCTTTATCTTATTTACATTCGAAGAAAATTTTAGCTAAACGTTATTAATGTCTAAACACATGTGTTATTTTAAAAACTGTTGGGACCTGTTTGCAAACTCTGATGTTTTAATGTATCGAATGTGAACATTTTGAAATGTATTTTAAAACGTCTCATTTTGAGGTCGTTTTCTGTGACTTGTACTTCTTGTTCCATGACGTCGCACCCCAATGTTACCTTTCAACTGCAGTCTAATTTTGGGAGTGTGACAGAATGGTATCAAAACCTAGACTATGACTATTTTTCAAAATTTAGAGTCCCTCCTTGTTTCATCCGATATCCGTGCGCGCGTACTTCCTGGTTCCTTATATTTACTCCCTCGAGCATTACTATAGTATTATATGGATAATGATTTTATAATACTTGACTTTCTTTTCAATCTCTTACGCTTATCTTCGAGATTACCGCTAATTATTTATATAAAAGTAATTTATATAAATGTCGACTATGTTCGGTCACTTATGCGTACCTTCTTAAGCGTCACTATATTTTTTTATATAAATGTTTCTTATATAAGTACTATGATTTTTCTTAATACATTGTGAGTTACACAATTGTCTCTTATATTTTCAAGACGTTGTGAGTGATACAACGATCTCTAAAACCTTCTCAAGACGGTGTTAGCGATACAATGGTCTCTAAAGCCTTTCATGATTTCTACATAATACCATTTCGACGATATTGAAACTCGACAAAGTTTTTCGATCCCATTGGTTACTTTGCTATCCAACTCCGAGTTTGAACACTCATCTCGTACTTTTGAAACTTTGATATGTGTGAAAACACATATCCATTTTATATCAAAATAAACCCAATAAAGACAAAAAACATAATAAAAATGGCAAAGATATGCTTGTTTTTGTGTTTTGTATGTGCAGGTACGGATAAAGCAAAAACCATAAGAAAACAGTTAAAACCGGGCAAACACAAACACAAGAACGGAAGAGCACGCAAAAAGCCAAGAGGAAGCTATCAAAGTTAAAAAGTCAACTCTCAGTCAACCCAAGTCACAACAGGACAAAATTCCAAAGTTTCAAAATCAGTCCCTCATTTATAAACCAATTCACAAAAATAACCCCTAAAAAACCTAACGGTGTTAACTTTTATATCTTAAAAAGTTAACACCCGTTATTTCTTTATAACACAAAAAAACTATTCCAATACCCGGGCCCAAATCCACAATACCCGACCCATCCCTTTTATAAAATAAACCCAAGTCAAACCTGGGTCAACACAATCAAACAACTCATTTTATAAGTAAAAGAAGCGGGAAAATTGGTTTTACCACTGTTCACCCGTCTCCTTCATTTACCCTCTCAGTCAAATCAAATGGCTTTTACCAATTGGGGGCCAAAAAGGACAATTCAAGGGCTCAAGTACACGATGGCAAGGTTAAAACGTCACTTAAGCCTCTCATTGGCCAATACCCAAGAAGGAATACCACGTTGGATTGAAGAAAGCACAAGGAAATATTGGGATTTGTACTCATTCTACTCACAGAAGTAACACAAAGGTGTCACATCACGGATTGCCACGCTGGCAATTTGTGTGACCTCATAAGTGATCCAACGGTAGAAAGTAAGTACTCAATGATTAGAGGAATCAAGGGCAATGATTGAAGGAAGATCTAACAAACTTTGGAGCCTAGAAGCTTCCCTGGTAGCTATAAATACGAGCTCCTCACCCACACACATCTATCTTTTCCCTTGTAATTTTTCTTAGTAAAATAGCTTATGTAGTTTTTTTTTAATGTAATTTTACTTTTTCAAGCTTTTGTAGTCGTTTCTATAAAGAATTGTAATCTGTTTTTAAGAATTAATAAAATTTTCATTTTAGTTTTTATAAGCTGTTTTTTCACTTATATGAAGTTACTATATCATAAGCTTTGATAAGCTATCTACAAACTCTCTTAGTCTCTAAGCTAAGATTGAGCTTAATTAAGTCTTTAATTCACTTAAACCTTATAATCAGCTTAAAACCTTAAAATATTGGATTTAGAAGCTTTTAGAAGGGAAACTAACAATGGAAGAGCTTCCAAGGAC
>BQNB010114422.1:0-21754 GCA_026074375.1 Tanacetum coccineum
TGGGAGGTGCAAGAAACTGATATGATATTTTGTTAGTCGAGTAGTCGAGTCTAATTAGATTTTGACTTAGTATTTAGGTGTCTTGTTTTAACCCAAGCTTGATTAATTCAGCCTAGACTTGAAAAAGAATAGATGATTTGTTATTCTAGTCTAAGTAAATATTAGATGATGACGATGAGGAGTACGAGTATTTAGATGAACTAATGCCTACTCTTATTCATGCGGTTCATATTATGCCTACCTGAATGTTTGCTGGAAGAACCTTTTTTATTGTTGTGTAGGTTTCATATGATTTGTCATGAATATGATATGTTTTAATTTCCATGGCTCGATATTGAATTATTTTTTCTTTTCTGTTATTCGAATAAAGATATAATGAAGAAATGTTTGTTTAATTTTTAGTTGAAGTATATGATTGTTTGACATTAGTTGAAGTATACAAGATCATTGCAATTGTGCATATGTGTTTTCTTGTTCATATTTCGTGTAATTGTCATGGGTCACAAGTTATAGTTTGGCACATATATGTTTTTGTTTATGGCTTAATTTATCAACTAGTTTTACAATTAATTTTACATTGCATAATTTGATATAACTAGTTTTTTATATATTTGTTTCAAATGGGTGGCTCATAGGAAGACAATGTGTGACGAAGATGATCAATGGATACACTTGTATTTTTTGATGGCGTGCATAAATGTTCTCGAAGCCTTGCATATATGTTCTCCAAGCCGTACATATATGTTTTTAGAAAACATGCACATATATCGGAATGAATTTGATAACACATTTGTTTTTAATTGTATTTTACTTGATATCAAATTTTGTATATAAATTTAGATGTCTATGTATAAAGTTCATTTTGTTGGTTATAAACGTTGAAGTTTAAGAAATTTATATTAGAAGTACATGTGCGATTACTTTCTTAAGCTAAAAGCTTCGATGCTTAAAAGAATAAAAGATTGTATACAATAAACACATAAATTTACATTAAAAAAATTTGAAAAACATATATGCACCTACGCTGATTTGAAAACTTGTTCGCTGATGATAAAAAAACATTAAAAAATATATTATTTTTTTAATTCTGAAAATTAGGGTTAAAATAACGTTTTTTAATTAAAAATATAAATAAAAAAAGATAAAAGTGTACTTTTACTATTATACCCTTCTAATTAAATAATAACATTTTAATATTAACAATTTTTTGATTGGTTAATAGGAGTTCTATAGGTTATGTACAAAAAAATGGTTCTGCAAAGAACGGTTCCCTATATATATATATATATATATATATATATATATATATATATATGTGTGTGTGTGTGTGTGTGTGTGTGTGTGTGTGTGTGTGTGTGTGTGTGTTTAATAAATAAGTAGGCCCATTGGCTAGAACTAGGGAGATTTTTTGACTTGACTGAGTATTACATTTTAGCTTTTCCCTGCAAAACTTAAAAATTTTGCAAAGAACAAAAAATGAAGTTGAATATAAGTTAGATGCTAAGCGTGGAGTAGTTGGATCTCTTTAAAGCTCATAGAGGTTAATTGTGGCTTTTTGCTCCCATCAACTAAATAAACGAAATAAAATAATTTTTAATAAATAAAGTTGATTTGGTTTTTATGGTTCTTAGTTTTGATCCCTTCTTAGAGATTTCTTCTGATGAAAGTAAGGTACACATTGAGATTTTGTCAGTGTTGCGGGGAAATAGGCTATCGATTTCTGACGGCTCGCTCCCGTTGTCTAGGTAGTTAAAAGACCGCAGGACTTGAAATTTGGCTATAATAATAATAATATAATAAACTAAAGCCGAAATAAGACCACTGTTTCCTATCGGTTCGCTCCCGATGTTGCAGTCGTTTAAAGGGTGGAGGGAATAATAATAATAATCCGAGACTAATAAAAGTTTGATGTTTCCTGTCGGTTCGCTCCCAATGTCTCAGCCTTTAAAAAGGTCAAGGAAATTACCGATGTCGAAATAAGACTATTGTTTCTGGTCGGTTCGCTCCCGATATTGCAGTTGTTTAAAGGACCAAGGGCTAATATTGTTGCTTAATAATAATAATAAAGGCAAATTTCGACTCCGAGGTTATCTAAATAAAGCCTCCGTCTCTGGACTCGTAGTTGAGTTGTTCCGGATGAAATAAAAAAGATAACCCCTAAATCATGCGAAATTAGAACCTTAATGTGGACCTTATCCTCATCATATCGTCTCTTTATGAAAGGATTTCAAACTAATTATGGTTTAAACCGGTCACCTTTATAATAATAAGGCCATAATTTATTAAAATAAGTGATCTCGTTTCACATTATAATTTTTTCGAATAAAATCCTTAGAGGAATTAGGAATAAAGGAGTGAAAAGTAGTTGCGCGTACACAATTAGCATTTATGAGTAGTGTTAGCATCTAATTTTATATTTAGGTGTGATTTCGTTTTAAGCTTGGTTTGGGGATTGTGAAAATCAAGGATGACGAACTCCCGTTCTTAAAGCCTTTTAAATAAATTTTATTAAATCTTAGTTTTTTAGCTATTAATGAATAAGTGGTTAAAACGGGAAGCTTTCGAAACAAATGATATTTTTTTAAACTCTCTTAATGAACCTTTTCTGTTCTTGTTTGATGTGAGGGGTTATAAGTTAAGAGGTTAAAACATTTTCTTTCTTGACGTGTTACATTGCGTGTGAGACCAACAATGGCTAAGTGTGGAGGAATTTGATGTGTGCTTAAACACACATCATTTTTATACCAGAAAATACTATAAATCAGACTAATAACCCTAAAATATGGATAATTATGTTGTAAATATGTTTGTGTTGTGTTATTATGTCTTACAGGTACAAAGGATTGAAAACAAAGCAAAAACGGTAATTTTCGGATGACTTTCGACAACGTTTTGATGTTTATCGAGATTCAAACGAACTGGTGAAAATTCCCTGAGCACTCCATTGGAAGGAGCACAAAATTACGAATCTATCGGTACCTTACTCACCCCTTGTGCCTTTCTTATTTGAACTCTGTCACATCTAATTTGAACCTTTTATATTAATAAATCTGCCAGGCCAAACTAAGGGGTTAAATAGAACATAATGTGTATATATTACAAGAGTTTTGTCCAGCTTAGTTGGCTTGGGCAATTCTCTTAAGACCTCACTTAAGAGGTCACTCGTTTGAACCTAGGGCTTGCCTTGGGTGAGAGTTATACACCAGTTGCCACATGGCACTCTCTGAGTGGTCCACGTGGCAACCCGACCTGACCAGACCTGAATCCAGACCCGACGGTGGCTGCTCCGGTGGTTTGGTGGTCCGGTGGTGGTTGATTGGTGGTTGACTGTTGGTCCACCACCGTTGACCATCGTTGACCACCGTTGACTGGTGGCTCTGGCGACGGTGGCTGCTCCGGTGGCGGCTACCTATAGTACTCCTGCCACGTGGAACCACTCAGGTGGTGACACATGGCATACTAATGATTGGGTGTCAGATTTGTATGTACTAGGTTCAAATATGACAGGTACGAGGTATAATGATTGGCTCAGGATTCGAGCCAATCATTGGTTCGGTTAAAGAGGATTCAAGAAGGCCACGTGTCACACTATGACTGGTAGATCAGGTATATACAAGCTGTCACAGACTGGGATACTAGGTTTGTGATCCGAGGCTCGTCATTGGCCAGTCATGTGCAATTATTATGGCGGATGGGCTGGAGAATTACCAAAATACCCCCAAGTGGGTTGGGCTATAAATTGGAGATCTAGGGCATTCATTTGGACGTGTAGAATTAGTATAGTATAATATAGTTTTAGTTTTCTCTAAAAAAGTAGTTAGCTTATTTTCGGCTTATTAGATATTTTATAAAAGCTGTTTACAGCTTATTGCTTATTGTATTAAGATCTTATTTTGATAATGAAGTTGGTGTTTGGATGCTATTTACTTGTTGCTTATTCTTATGGCTTTTCCTCTATTTCTTTTCTTTCTTTCTAGCTTATTAAACATAAGCCTTTCTTTAAGCTTATTTTCTGAGCTTATTTACCAGCTTAATCAGAAATAAGTTTGAAGCCGAATAAGCTATATCAAAGCTTATTCGATTCATCTCTTATTTCTTTTATAGGTTTCGGTCAAATAATTTTTTTAATAAGTTGTTAAGCTTAGCTTATTTTCGTTAAAATCTAGTTATAGCTTATTGCTTTATAGCTTTTTATCACTTAATCGTATAAGCTTCTCATAGCTTATTCGTATTTGATTTTGAGCTTATATTTTTGAAATAAGCCCTTGGCTTATTTTTGGAATCTACTTTTCTTATAGTTTTCGGATAAGCTTTCTTAAGCTTATTTGATTGGCTTATAGCTTATTTAGTTTTATTTTCAAAAAAAATAGATATAGTTTATTTAAACTTTTTTTTAAAATAGCTTATTTGTTTAGATCTACTAACTTTTAGCTTCTCTATTTCAAAATACTTAACATTTTGGAATTTAAGCTTTTAGCTTATAGCTTATTCATATAGCTTAATTGTCTTGTTAGGAATTATTGATTTGATGATTCAAAAACAATGATACAAAAAGAATGATAAAAGAATGAAACAAGAAGGTGCTAATTCGACAATATGGAATTCTACAAAAGATGAAGGATTCTAAAATATTTGCTTAAAAGATAAAGATCAAAGATTAGGAAAAGATTTAATTTCCTAATACAATTAAGATTCCTTTGTAAGTCTTATGGACTCTATATATAAAGAGATCCATAGACATTGTGTAGGTATGAGAGTCTAGACGTGTGATTGTGTGTGTATCGTATAGGTGTGATGTAGACGTCTAGTGTGGTTTAGCCCTAAGATCAAAGGTTTCTTTGATTCTGTTATAGTTAGGTAACTGTTCTATACTGATCATATAGAATTAGGGCTTGTATGAATGTAAACCTTGTGAAAATAACATTGTTCTTTATTTATATTCCGCTGTGTATCTACATACTTTGTTGTTTTCGATCCTAGTTGAGTCTATAACGATCTCCACAATTGGTATCAGAGCTATGTGGCTCATGATCTAGGATTCTATAAGGTTTTTTAGTCGACCTAATGAAGGTAAATGGTTCGAGTTTCTATTCTTGGTTTTAGATCGAATTTGGTGAAACTAGGGTTTTCAATAATCCCTAATTTGGTTAAGCAGTAAACGATCTTCAATCCATGGTTTATTATGCCTATATCATTCGTTTAGTATGCTGCTTGGTGATTCGATTTCTTGTATTTAAGAACGAATCTTGCTGTTAGGGTTTGTTATTTCAAGTGATGGTTGGTTGATCGTTCATGATTATACTAAACTCTAAATTTAGGGTTTTGTATACTTTACTACCAAGTGTCTAATGTTCGTTGCTTGTTGATAAGATGGTAAGCCGTTATTAGGGTTTTTAACTTGGAAGCATGCTTTATTGTGATGTGGATTCAGTCTTATGTTAGCGTGTTATTGAATGATTAAAGTTTATGCTACCAATATAACATTAATGCTGCCAAGTATTGAAGAACAGTAGTAAAAGACTTCCTAATCCAATCAAGTTTTCAGATTACAAGCTTTTCCAAGAATCTGTGGAGGTTTTAATAGAGGGATGTCACTTCCTAATCCAACAAGTTTGATTAGAGGAGAATCATTTTTTGTGTGATTATGGGCAAAGTGGAAGGAGGTCCCTTCAGACCAGTATCTACATCACTTCGTATCTCAAAAGATCTCGGAATACCAAGCACACTACTTAAGCTATGGGTAAAACTCATAATCTACGGTTGATCTTTAATATCCAAATCGACAAGGAGATGCAACGAACCCGAAGTTACATACAACGATCTAACAAATGAAGAAAGGAATGCTATTTACAACAAACATTATAGACAATTCATATGATTCTCATTTGCTTGATGTGTTGGAAAACCATATGGTATGTAACGTTTTTTGCAAACAACATTCGTTTCTCTTCATTGGTTAGGTCATTGTATGCAACTTGAGGTTCATCACATTTCCTTGCCGATTTTGATATTGAAGACCAACTGTGGATCACTAGTTTTACACATTGCCTAGGTATTGTGCTTGGTATCCCGAGATCTTGTGAGATGTGGAGGGATGTGGATATGGGTCTGAAGCAACCTCCTTTCGCGATGGCAATAATTACACGGAAAATAATACTTCTTCAATTAAACATGTTTATGTTTTCATTGGGAAGTGACATCGCTTGTATCAAAACTGTCACACCCCGCCAAGGCGGAAGCACGAGGTGAAACTTCATGGATATCATTACAACACAATGGCGTCTACTATAGAGATACTAAAAGGAAAAGAAAACAATCACAGAGGACACTATGTGTCATAACAATACCCAACACAAGATAAAGGAGTCTTGCATTATTAAGTAATGTCATACACGCAAATGCATAATCCACATAAAAGTAAATCAATCCCAGACTTAAATTATCCAGCAGAACATAAGTCTAAATAAAAATAAGCAGAACTCCACAAGCCAATCCTAAGGTCTCTCTAGCCACTTCTCCTAGCATCATTAGTCTCAATCTGATTACCTGAAAATGATGCTCAAAAACGTCAACATAAAGTTGGTGAGAGTCATAGGTTTAAGACACGAATTAACATTTATCCAACCATTACTGTGATAACAGAAAACACTACATGGAAATAAACGAGCTATCATACAGGCTAACATGCAAAACAACAAACCAATCACATTTGGGTAGGAACGTTACCCCCGATCCACAACAATCCAAGAGAGGCAGGCGTGCCCTCGACCCAAGTCATGACTCCACTTGATCACATCACAACACATCAAAAGGGGCAGGAACGTGCCCACGATCCAAGCCAACCCGGCTCCAATTGACCACATCACAATACATTTAGCACATACACATAATAGCCACGTAAAGTCCATGCATTTTAGACAACCAATTATCACAGTAATCAAATCATTTCAACATTTCAAACCATTTGCATCATTTTCACCCCAATAAAATCATAAGAAAAGAGGGGCTATGAAACTCACCTGATCGCGCAGCTACAAGTAACACAAACTTCTTCCTTAAACTATACACAATAAAAGCTCATGTTACCCTCGGTAAGCTAAACGCTAAATCAAATATAACAACCCTAATGATGGACTAATATCATCTATACTATATGTAAAGACTCTTTACCATCATTTTATATCTTCATTTTATCTTTTATTTACTTTTTACTTTTATTATAAACACTTACAACTTTCTGCTCAAATGCAGAATTTTTACCCAACTTGCATGACCCAAAACCCATACCAAAACGCATCCATAATTCCCACCAAAATTCACACATGACCCCACATGTGTATATTAAGTTCCCTCAGAAGCCCATGCATCTATTCAATGCATAAGTATACCTTTGAAAATCAAACTTACAAACTGGTCACTTTCGGATCTGATTGCACACTAAAAAGTTTCGACTTCAAAACCCAACTTAAAATTAATTTTAGCCTTAGCCCTTTTAGGGTTTCTTAATAGACATATGAAAGTTACTTTCTGTAAAAGGGCTTAATTTAAAACACTTCTTAAGTAGGGTTTTCACCTCACTTAAGTTGACTCAAAATTCGTCTGAAAACACAGTTTTGACAACGAATCTTGTAACCATTATTTAATTGACTTCCCGATCTCAAAAACTGTTGAGGCCGGATTTTTTGGAAAGTAGATTCAAAATGCTACAGTTTAAAAAAAAGAATCATGTCATTTGCATTCTCCATCATGGAGAAAAACGTCAATCAATCTGACCTAAATTCTGCCTCATCAATATTAAAACATTCAAATCCATGCAAACCCTAACATGTAATTTACTGGTCTATGCCCCTAATTCAATTCTAATTAATGCCATTAACATTTAATTACTCATTAAGATCTGTATTTTATTAAAACCCTAATCCATCATAATTAAGCTATAAGAATTAAAAATTAAAAAGGTTTAACATATTTACCTTTATGACCAAAAACCCTAAAATTCTTGAATCTTTCTTGGTTCTCTAATGGCAGCCGTATTTTTTCTTTCTCTTAGGGACTATGGGAGAGTTAGGTTATTAGAGGAGAAGGGAGTTTGGGCTAGCATTTTATTTAAAGATCCTACTTATCCTAGTCCAACTCTAATTAGTCTTAAACAAAAATTTAAAACCAAACCCTTTTTTTTTCTTTTTACTATTCACGAATTTTACTATTCATATATAAAAAATTTATTTAACTAATAATTAACATTACCTTAAGTTTCTACAAAAACCTACGTTATTTTAACTATACCTTTTTATTAAAACGCAATAAACCGCACTTTCTAAAAATATAATTTCACTTCTAAAAAAATTACACTCTTTCATTTCTAGGCTCACTTTCTAAGTATGGAAAGTTACACATAACTTCCATATTTCTTTTCACACTTGCTCATATTCTCATGCTCATACGATAAAATGATCATTTTAAATTCTTAAATGATCCTATTCATACTCATTTCAAATCAAATAATCACCAAAACACATAAGATCACACAAAATAGCACAAAATTAGAATCTAGAAGCGCATTCTAACCTGATCAAACCATGGTTGTCACAGAGGGTAAGATCAATTCCCGGTGGAATCAAATCTGTTTCTTCAATTTCTTCCAAAATCAATTCACTTTCTTCCGGTGAAGTAAGTGTGGGGAAAGAAAAAGACTTAATCTCGACATCCTTATCCTTCTCTTCAAAAAGAGGATTCACGTTGCTAGATTTGAAATTATTCTCGAATTACGAAAGAGGATTTGAGTAAACTTGAAAATTTTCTTCATGCAAATCCTTTTTAAAAGTCGAATCATCATTACCCGGTGGTAACGAATCAAGAGGAGCAAGTTCATCTGCGAACCTCTCAAAATTATCACTAGTCTTCATCAGAGAAGAACTAGGAAAAGGAGCATTAGATGGAATAGTGGTACTGCCACTAAATGGATCGTCTTTCGAAAATCGATGTGAAATGGGTGGAACAAAATTCTTATCCTTGATTTTCTAGATTTATCGGCATTAATAAACAAAGTTCTTCTTTTCCTACTCTAAAGTTCAATGTTCTTCGTACAAATCAATGAGAGCTTTTGCGGTGCGAAGAAAAGGTCTTCCTAAAATAAAGGCCACTCTCGGGGTCGGGTTACAAATTAAACCAACTACAAAATCCGCAAGAAAAGTGAAACCATAAACTCTAACTAAAAAAATACAACATCTAGGCTATCCATTGGTGGAAGTAATGGAACGATTGGCAAGCTCGAGTGTCATTCGAGTAGGAGTCAAAGCTTCAAGCCCAAGTTGCTTGTAGATAGAATGAGGTAAAATATTTATGCTAGCTCCGGAATCGGCTAAAGCACTAGTCCTATCAAGCTCTTGTAAAGCACACGGAATAAGAAATTTTCTCGGATCTTCGAGCTTCTCGGGAACTTTGTTCATGATGATAGCAGAACATTCAGCATTAACGGTTGTGATGGCGATCTCCTCGAGTTTCTCTTTTAGTTCTTAGCACGAGCATTAACCATTTGTGACTTTGAATTTCGGGAGAGCATCTTTTAATCCAATCTCTAAACAGAGTTGTTTAAACATCTTCAAGAACCGGCTATGTTGAGCACTTGGTTTATCGTTCTCTCTCACTTTCATCCTCTCAGGATATGGAAGTTTAGATTGATATGATGTTGGTTTTGGAGAATTAAGATCTTGAGTTTCAACATTAACGGTTTTCTTTGCTTTTGGTTTTGGAATTTCCATGAAAATGGAATCTTCTTCCTTCGGAGGTGGGACTTGTGTGGTATTCTCTAAATTTGGATTTTGCACTTTTTCTGTTGACGTCTCCGGGTTTTGTTTGGGATCTTTTTGAGGATTTGAAATAACGGGAGTAGGAACAAGAGGATTCGAAGGTCCTTCCAAAGTTTTACCGCTCCTTGTGGTGATAGCATTAATTTGCTAAAGAGGGTTAGTCACGGTTTGACTTGAGAAGAGTCTGAATTTGAAGTAGAGCGGAATTTTTGAAATTCATTACCAAGACTTGTCAACAGACCCGTAACATTGGCATTTGATTTTGTAATTTGACTTGGATTTTGGAAGATTCTTCAATACCGATTCCGTTTGCCTTGACGTAGTTTTCAAATTCTGTTTTTGAAACACCCTTGGATTTGGGAGGCGTAGGAGCCTTGATATGGTGGAAATTGGTAAAACGGTGGTGATTGGTTGGTGGTGAAAACTTAACCTTGTTTGTTGTGGTTTTTGATTGAAATTGTTTCCACGGTTTTGATTCGAATTGAAATTGTTTCCTTGATAACGGCTTTGGTTTCCTTGGTTGTTTTGAACATTTGGTTGATTAAAACCGGGTGGTCTCATTTGATTTGCCAAATTAGGAGGATTCCTTTGAACAAAATTGCCAACGGCGGCGGTTTGTTGGAATTGATGAATGTTATCATGAAAAACGGGAAAATCGTTCCTTGTTAACGGACAATTGTTGAAATTATGGTTTGAACCACATGTGACACAAACTTCCTCGACTGCTTTGACGGTAGCAGGAGTCGTAACATTCTTTTCACTAATCATCTTTTCTAATCGGCTCATTCGAATATCCATTTTGTCTTCAAGAGAAGCGGCGAGTTGTTGAATTTCAAAAGAATTAGAAGGTGTAGAAGTAGAAAGAGGAGCATTCGTACTCACTCTTGGTTCAATTGCACGGCTTCTTGAATAACGAACCTTGGATTTACTCTCAATAATGGCTAAACCATCACGAGGCATCTTATCTAGAAAATTGCCACCCGCGGCGGAATCTAAAGCATCTTGATCATTGGTATTCAAAGAATTATAGAACGTATCAAGTTGATGTAATTCCGAGAAACCATGATGAGGACATTGACGAAGAAGTCCTTTGAAACGTTCCCATGCTTCGTTGAAAGTTTCATTCGGTTTTTGGTAGAAAGTGGTGATTTCATTTCGAAGGTAAGTTGTTTTCGAAGGTGGAAAGAATTGGTTTATGAATTTCGAGACAAGATCATCCCACGTTAGAATCGATCGAGGTGGTTCTTTATCTAGCCAAGTCCGGGCTTCACCTTTGAGAGAGAAAGGAAAAAGCAAAAGCGTAATCGTTGTATTTAGAACTTCCGGATGTCTAAACGTAGAAGTGACTTTGTTAAAAAATCAAAGATGATTATGAGGGTCTTGTCTACCCGTAAATTGATTACTTTGAACAAGATTAATCAAAGTTTGTTTAAGTTTAAAATTGTTTGCATTTATCGGTGGAACAACAATTGCATCTTCATATCCCTCGATGGGAGCTTGTAGCATTTGAGCCATGGTACGATTGTCGGCCATTGGAATCTCTGGTTCCTCAACAATAACCGGTGTTATTTGTTGTTGTCGACGATTTCGATTACGAGCTTGAGAACGAGTGCGCATGCACTAAAAATAGAGAGAAGAAATTAAAAAAAAACAAAAATTACACTAATTTTTTTAACAATTTATTTTAAACGGATACACGGAAGACAACTTAAACCAAATAATCGAATTACTTCACGGTAACTCTTAAAAATTGCTTTTTAAGATGAGCTGTACCTCGTAAATGACACAAATGGCAAGTTTTAAAATCTTTGGTTCGATTTGGGAACTTTTCAAGTTCACCAGAAATTGCAATGATAATACCTCGATTGAGAGTATTATATGTTGGTGTTCTTTTACCAACCTTGTATATTTGATTTCTTTTTAAGGACAATTTTTTTATATTTTTGATTTTTTTCTTTTTTTTTATATATTTTTTATTTTTATATGATAACTATACTAAAAAATAAAAGAAAATATTTTTTTACTTTTATATATTTTTTTTTTTTTTTGGATTTTTGAAATATTTAACAAAAATGAAACTTTCGAGGACGAAAGGATCTTCAAACCAAAATCAACAAATGTAAACGACGAAATCTTTAACACAAGTCCCCGGCAACGGCGCCAAAAATTGATAGTTTTTTATACACACTATATTATATTAATACAAAAGTATAGAGAATAATTCCTAAAGTAGCCCTCTAGGAAAATTCTTATACAAATATATAATAATAATAATATACGTATGTTTACCGGGAAGTATGCTTTCCCGGGTCGTTTTCTCAACGATTTGTGAAATTGAAACCACGCCTTAGTTTGGATTATGATTTGAATAAGAGAAAAGATATTTTTGATTATCTATAACTACCAATTAAGAACACAATTAAAATAAGCAATTAAAAAGCAAATAATGAACTAAGATAATTAACGGGAACAAATAAAACGCGACAAATAAGCAAGTAAGACTAAATTAACCCTTAAAAATGCAAACTAAAACTTTAAACCTAGAATAAGACAAAAGTAGATTTCAGGATAAAGAAAAATATTTTTTTATTATTTTTGAATTTATTATGAATTAAAAACAAGTTTAATCTAATTAAATCATAGAAATTAGCAAATTAAGTCCTAAAAATTAAGAAAAATGATTTTTAAACTTAGAAAAGTCTAAAATAACATGAAAACTCAGAAAACTATTTTTAACTATTTTTAAAATTAAAATCCTATTTTTAAAATTAAAAATAAAAGCTCAAAAATGAACATTAAAATCTAAAGGTGGTGAAAATGATTTTTCTAATGTAAACCTAAAAGTATTTAATCTAATGCTAAAAACTATTTTTTTGTATTTTTTTAAAAATTATTTCTATTTTTAATGTATTTTCAAAAATTAAAACCTAAGAAAAATGATTAAAAATAATCTACTAAATGAAAAATTACGAAAAATTTAGGAAAAGTCTAAAATGCAACAAAGTTTTAGGGAAAAATAAGAAAACTTACCACAACTTATCTAATAAGCTGGGTAATTGAGCTTATGTGCTACGGCTTATAATATGGGCTCAAACCCAAAGAAAGGTTAAAACTAAAATGTGTACAATAGCTCACGGATGAGCTATTGTAGCACAATGGTTAACATACATGGTTTGTGAGGGTTAGGTCACGGGTTCTAGGCTGGCAACACCCCTTTTTTTGCAATTTTTTTATTTTTCAAAACCAAAAGTTGGAAATTATAGAACACACATTTTTAAGCACTTTTTATAAAAACAACATAAGCTGAAAGTGAGAAATAAGCTCTCTAAGAGCTTATGAAACTACTAAATACAGAAAGTGAGCTTTTAAGCTCAAAATTGCTTGTTTTGACTAAATCACTTGCACAAAGCTCAAATTAAGCTCAAAATCAAAAGTAAAAGATACTACTGAAAACTTAGGATATCTACAAGCTAGAATGGAAAAGCTAAAAGGAATAAAAACACTAGAAGCTAGCTAAATCTACTAATAAAATTAGCAAACTCAGTAAATAATTCAAAAAGCTCAAAAACTCTATAAGCTAAAATGTATACTAAGCTATACTAAACCCTGAGCTTTTGAAAACTTATTAACCAATATATAAGCTAATAATCCAAATCATAAAAACATATGCTATAAGCTAGAAATCTAAGATTAAATCCTAAAATTAGTCACTACTGTTTTTGGCTTTTTGAGGACTTTTGATAAACTTTTAAAGCTGATTTACCTAAGATAATAAGCTAGAAAATGAAAAATAAGTTTTAATCTGTATTAAGCTATGTGTAATCTATAAACCTACTGAATTTTAGATCCTAAGTCCTACTAATACTAGCTTGATTGAGGCTTAAAAGGACAGCAGTAGTAACTTAAGTTACTACTGCTGATGCAATTGACAAATGCTAGAACCAAAATTCAGGTGACCAAAATGGTTTCTCCTGCATTACACACTCTATTTGAGTGCTTTTGAACACAATGCAACCACAAACCAAGCCTTGGATGGCTTGGTTCAAATTTGAACAAGCTAAGATAAGTGACAAATTTCCCTGGTGCAGGAACAATTAAAAAGAGCTTAAACTTTTGAAATTTTAAAATCTAATCCTTGAAAACTACTCTACTACTAGTTTAAAATGATTATAAAGCTAACTCAAACCAATAGCTAAACTCACTTTGACTTTAAGAGGTCAAAGTGAGTAATGCCAAACACTCCTTTAGAATTATGACAGATTTAGATGAGCTTGTTAATTTGAAATCTAATTCACAAGACATAATTATCAGATGAAAACTAGCTTATAACTAACTAAACAAACATAAATCCATAACTGAATAGGCTAGAATCAAAGATCTACAACTATGATATCTAATTTTTTTGTTTTAATGATTTTTAAGACAAAGAAATGACAAACTAAGTTCTAGAATGCTAAAGCTAAAAACAGATTAAGAAATATGATTAATAAGCTCAAACTAACAGTAATAAGCACAAATAAGCTAGATATTAAGCAGATTAAGCAAATAGTAAACAACTAAGCAATTTTAAAGCTAGGAAATAAAGACAAGTAAAGTAAATAGGAAACTTACAAAGAGCTTCAGCTTAACAGAAGCTTATAGGCTCTTAGAGCTTATCTACAGCTCTGGCTTATCAGAGATAAGCCAGTAAAGTCCTTGGGATCCCTTCCATCTTTGGATCCCCTTCCAAAAGCTTATAATCCAATAGACAAGGTATTGAGCTAATTTTATTTATTTAAGTAGGTATTAAGACTGAATCAAACTCTATCACTAGCTTAGAGACTAGTGAGAGCTATAGAGAGCTTATTGAGAGCTTATGAGTCATTAACATGAAAACACTAGAGCTATTTGAGAATTTATAAAAATTGTATTTAAAGAAGACTGAATTTCATTTACTAAAAGCTTGTTACATTACTGGAAAGAGATTACAATAGGAATTTAAAGAAAATACATGAAAATTTCATAAGCTAAACTAAATTAAGCTAAAAAAACTTTGGTCCTTGGAGTTTGGGATGGGTTCGCACCGTTAGTCCTTAAAGGACTAACGGGGGTGTTATAAAGGGAATGGGGATAACGGGGTTATAAGGGTGATGATGGGCTTGTTGGGTCGGGTATAAAAATAAAAGGATTGGGCTTTTGTATAATCAAGGGTTTATTATAAATGGGTAGTGGGCTGACCCAGGCCCACTAGGTGGGTGATTCGTGAGAATCTATACACTATATTATATTAATACACAAAAGTATAGAGAATAATTCCCAAAGAAGCCTTCTAAGAAAATTCTTATACAAATATATATAATAATAATAATATACGTATGTTTACCGGGAAGTATGCTCACCCGGGTCGTTTCCCCAACGACTTGCGAAATTGAAACCACGCTTTAGCTTGGATTATGATTTGAATGAGAGAAAAGATTGATTTGATTATCTATAACTACTAATTAAAAGCAACAATTAAAATAAGCACACAAAAACAATTAAACAAATAACGAGAACAAATAAAATGCGACAATTAAGCAATTAAGGCAAAACTAACTCTTAAAAATGCAAACTAAATTTCTAAACCTAAAACAGGACAAAATAAAATTTTAGGAAAAAGAAAAATATTTTTTTGATTATTTTAGAATTTATTATGAATTAAAAACAAATTTAATCTAATTAAATCCTAGAAATTAGCAAATTAAGTCCTAAAAATTAAGAAAAATAATTTTTAAACTTAGAAAAGTCTAAAATAACATGAAAACTCAGAAAACTATTTTTAACTATTTTTAAAATTAAAATCCTATTTTTAAAATTAAAAATAAAAGCTCAAAAATGAAAATTAAAATCTAAAAGTGGTGAAAATGATTTTTCTGAATGTAAACCTAAAAGTATTTAATCTAATGCTAAAAACTATTTTTTTGTATTTTTCTGAAAATTATTTCTATTTTTAATGTATTTTCAAAAATTAAAACCTAAGAAAAATGATTAAAAATAATCTACCAAATGGAAAAATACGAAAAATTTAGGAAAAGTCTAAAATGCAACAAAGTTTTAGGGAAAAATAAGAAAACTTACCCAACTTATCTAATAAGCTGGGTAATTGAGCTTATGTGCTACGGCTTATAATATGGGCTTAAACCCAAAGAAAGGTTAAAACTAAAATGTGTACAATAGCTCACGGATGAGCTATTGTAGCACAATGGTTTAACATGATGGTTTTGTGATTGGGGGGGAGTGGTTACAGGTTCTAGGATGGCAACACCCCCGTATTTTTGCAAATTTTTTATTTTCAAAACCAAAAGTTCGAAATTATAAAACACACCTTTTTAATCACTTTTTATAAAAACAAACATAAGCTAAAGTGAGAAATAAGCTCTCTAATAGCTTATGAACTACAGAATACAGCAAGTGACTTTTAGCACAAAATTTTGCTTGTTTTGACTAAATCCCTTGCACAAGTACCAATTAAGCTCAAAAATCAAAAGTTAAAAGCTACTACTGGAAGCTTAGAAGTCAACAAGCTAGAACATGAAAAGCTAAAGGAATAAACAAACACTAGAAGCTAGCTAAATCCTACTAATTCAATTTAGCAAACTCAGTAAATAACTCAAAAAACTCAAAAACTCTATAAGCTAAAATGTATAATAAGCTAAACTAAACCCTGAGCTTTTGAAAACTTATTAACCAATATATATGCTAAAAATCCAACTCATAGAAACATATGCTATAAGCTAGAAATCTAAGATTAAATCCTAAAACTAGTTACTACTGTTTTTGATTTTTTTAAAGATTTTTGATGACTTTTAGAAGCTAATGCAAACTTGAATTAAAGTAAAAAAATGAAAAATAGATTTAAAAACTATATTAAATCTATATGAGAGTTTTAAAGCTAGCTAAAATAAGAATCCTAAATCCTACATTTACAAACCAGAATGAATCTCGAAGGAGTCAGCAGTAGTAACTGATTAACTCCTGCTGATGAAAATGACAAGTAAGCAAAACAAAAGTGCAGATACCTTTTGTGTTCAATCCTGCACAACACACTCCTATTGAATGATTTTTGACCAACACAGTATGTAGCAAGTATTCCAAGCTCAATGAAGCTTGGATAAAAAATTCAAAGAAATTATTAGAGGAAAAAGCTCCCCCGGTGCTGAGACAAGAATAATAAGCCACAAGATGATTTTAAGCTTAAACTAACTTAGAAAACCTCTTTAAAAACTTAATCAAATATGTAAACAAAAGTGACCAAAGAAAAAAAATTCAAGTTTACTTTACTATTTTTTTATTTTTTTATTTGTTTTTTTTTTTTTTTTTTTTTTTTTTTTTTTATTTTTGGTTGGATTTATTTTTTTTTATTTTTTTTTTTATTTTTTTTTTTTATTATTTTTTTTTTTTTAAATGTTTTATTTTTTTTTATATTTTTTTTTTTTTTTTTCTTTTTTTTTAAAAAAAAAAAAAAAAAGTCAAAACACACTGAACCAAACACTCCTTTATACTTAGACAGATTTCATTTGGGCTTATGAAATTAAAATCTAATTAACAAGACCTTATTACCAGATATTAATTAGCTTATGACAAGCTTAACAAACACAAATCATCAACTAATTTAAGCTAGAATTAAGAATCTAAAGCTAAGCTACTTAGTTTTAATGATTTTTAAGACAAAGAAATGACAAACTAAGTTCTAGAATGCTAAAGCTAAAAACAGATTAAGAAATATGATTAATAAGCTCAAACTAACAGTAATAAGCACAAATAAGCTAGATATTAAGCAGATTAAGCAACTAGTAATCAACTAAGCTATTTTAAACTAGAAAATTAAGACAAGAAAAGTAAATAGGAAACTTACAAAGAGCTTCAGCTTAACAGAAGCTTATAGGCTCTTAGAGCTTAACTACAGCTCTAGCTTATCCTTATGGATAAGCTAGTAAAGTCCTTGAGATCCCTTCCATCTTTGGATCCCCTTCCAAAAGCTTATAATCTAATAGACAAGGTATTTAGTTGATTTTATGATTTAAGTAGATTAAATGAGCAAATGAGCTCTATCACAAGCTTATAGACTTGTAAGAGCTTTTGAGTAACTTATAGAACATTAGCTTAACATATGAGAATGATTAAGAGCTTATGAATAAAAACAAATTATATAAACCAAACGTTTGATTTCATTAACAACTAAAAGAGGTACAATGCTTTGGAAAATTAAACTACAAAAGCTTTTTATGAAAATTACATTTAAAGGAAAGTTATATAAGCTAAAACTTAAAAATTCTAAAAGCTAACTAGGTGTATATATGGAAAAAGAAGATGAAATGTGTGTGTGTGAGCGTGCTATTTATACCTACAAGCTGAACCTTCTAGTCTTTCCTTGCTCTACACGCTCCTTCTAATCAACACAGTACATTCCATCAATCATTGGTGAGTCATTTTTGGCCGTTTGATCAAGTCTTGGGATTCACACGGATTGCCAGCGTGGCAATCCGTGTGATGCTCTTGTGCTTGTTCCGTGAGTAGCCCGAGTATAAAAATCCCCTCCTTGTGTGTTTTCTCATGTCCAACGTGGCATTCCCCTTGTGGGTTTCAACCAATAAGAGTGCTTGATGACGTGATTACCCTACTAGCGTGTTCATTATACCTTGAATTGTCCTTTTTGCCATTTGATTAAGACTTGCCCCTTGATATGAGGAGAGGGCATGTTTGGAACGATGATGAATAGTAATTAAACCCTTGGCGCCATTTTTTAACTGAAAACGGGTTAAAGAATTTAAACTTTGGGTGATTGGCAAAGTCAGTCCTTGTGGTTAATAAGGAAGTGGTGTAATAGTTTTGAAATTGGCAGAACAAGTCCGTGGACTAAGTATAAAAGGGTTATGGGCTTAGGATTTTGGGCTTTTGTTTTAGGAGAATTTGGCCCATTAAGCTCAGGGATCATTTGTGTAACTTTGGAAACTTGAGGGACTAAAATTTGTATCTTTGGATTTTTGTCTTCTAGTGTTGACTTTGACTTTGGTTGATTGAGAGTTGACCAAGGGTTGACTTTTCTGACTTTGGCTTTCGGCTCTTGCACACTCTTCCGTTCTCGTATCCATTGATTCGTTAAAAATCTATATATATATAAATAATAATAACACAAGCAAACAATCAACCAATTACCTTTAGCCAAGGATTGGTTAAGAGTTCACGAATTAAAATATATATATGTCCGGAAGTATGATTCCCGGGTCGTTAAGTCCCAACGAGGCGTGAATGGTGAGAGAGTAAGAAATCACAAAACAAAATTAGAAAAACACCCGATTTTCCTATTTTCAAAATTTTTTTTTGTTTTTTTTGATTTTTTTTACAATTAATACCTAACTACAATTATCTTGTGTTGTATAATGTATTGTTTTCATTACTCATGTTACTTTAAGGATCATAGAACAAAAGCGCTTGAAAAGTGTCTTAAAGATAACTTTCTTCATTTCCGATTTTTCACTTTTCCTTGCTTAAGTTTAAAAATAAGGTCTCACGTTAAGTACGAGCTTAGTTGCTAAGACTACCTTATAATTCAAAACTTGTGAATTTCTCTTTCCCCGACACATATCATATTTAAGTATGTGTTGTTCAAATTAATTAAACATTAAATCCACATTTTAGATAGTTGAAATCAGGACCAAGCTTTACACATGGGCCTCTTTGGGTATATGATATCACTTAGTAAGATAACAACTCAAAGCAAACAAAACCTCATTAGCTAAGACATCGTTGGTTCACTTGTGCCATGAATGACTTTCTTCTCTAGAATATCCCACCGTCATCGGGTAAGTGCTAAGGCTTTTGACACCCCATCCGGAGAATACTAATCGAAACGCATGAACTTCCGATGAAAAAGCCTTGTAGACTTTTGCAAACCTTAGTTCAAAAGAATACCTTGGTTTTAGAAAATGAAACTTTTACTATTTATTTTCTATCTTTGCAACATTATTATTTTTATTTACATTATTGGGCTAGGAATTGGTATCACTTTTTTTTCAACCACACTTCGGCCACGCCTCCGACAAGAGCTCGTGTACTTATTATGATACCAACCCTAAATATACATCCTCCACCCTTTCTTTCGATGTCACATCGGGAGCGAACCGACAAATGCCCATGTACTTTATTACGATGGAGTTTGTATATTAATTATTAACACTAAGGATTTATAACTTGCATCCTTTTTATTTACCAACTACATTTTTATAGATTTTTTTTTGATTAAAAAACAGAAAAATTTCGTTTTAGAAAACCAAAGTATAAACTTGAACTAAAATTCTTATTTACAAATGATGTCGACTTCATCGATAAAGCTTTTTCTCTAAATATGTTGATTAGACTTTTAAGAGTAAAACTCTAATTTGTAAAAATTAAAGAGAACACGTATAATTAATCATTTTAAGAGCTTCGGGGAAGAAAAAAACACAAGTTATTCTTATAAGCCTTTAAGTTTTCCAAATAAACTTTGTTTAACATCCTAATTCGTAATCAACACTATCATTTCTTATTCTTTGCAAAAGAGATTCGCAAATACTTAGCCTATATAAAATCCAACTCGGCATATTTAAAATCTACTTAAGATTAGCACAAGTTTTCATTTACTAATGATTTCAAGTCTAGCATGTTTAAAGTCTACATGAGACTAGCA
Organism: Tanacetum coccineum; assembly: GCA_026074375.1. Lineage (NCBI taxonomy): Eukaryota > Viridiplantae > Streptophyta > Magnoliopsida > Asterales > Asteraceae > Tanacetum > Tanacetum coccineum. The sequence continues at coordinate 20,494 of BQNB010114422.1, forward strand.
CAAACTATCATCATTAATTGTTAAGGGAGAAAGCTAGAACTCTACACGTTCGATCGGGTCAAAAATTACTTCTTATTCTTACCAACGGAAAACCTACATTTTTGTCTTAATACTTTTTTTTATTTTTTTTTTATTTTTTTTATTTTTTTAATTATTTTTTATATATATATATGACTAAAAATTTAAAATTTTTTGCTATTTTTGTGGAAAAACAGGTACGTGAGAACAAAACAATAAGCAAGCAAAATTAAATCCATAGATTCCCTTCCCCAAACTAAAACGAAACATTGTCCTCAATGTTTAAAGTCGGGTCTCTACGAAAATCTAATCCGTTTATGAGGTATGCAAAGATAAACATTGATCGATAATGATGAAAGGATATGGATCTCCCCAAACTAATTTCATACAAAGGATGAGAAACTCGAGTTGAACGGGACGAATCAACCGAACACGAGAGGCTTCAGAAATTGTTGGTTTGATCCTACAAAATCACAACAAACAAGCAACAAACATCGAGAAATCAGAGAGAGTACAAGCCTCTCTCAACATAACACATTAGATAAGAAAATAGAAAGAAAAATAGAAAGGATAAGCATGGGGTGAACTCCCACGAAGCGGCTTGTTTTTGGTCACCGAGTTGCAAGCTCGACTCGATCCCTGAATTTAGTTGTCCTTAGGGAAAGTCTGGAGATCTGGGATAACCAATGGTGGTGTATCCCCTCCATAGTAGTGCTTAAGACAGTGGCAATTCACTTTGAAATTTGAACCATCGGCATGAGACAACTTGGCAGTGCCATAAGGATAAACTTCGGTGATTGTGAAAGGTTCGGACCATCGGGACTTGAGCTTTCCGGAGAAAATCTTTAATCGGGAGTTGAAAAGCAAGACTTGATCACCAACATTGAAGATTCGGTTCTTTATCTTGGAATCGTGTAGTTTCTTTGTCTTCTCCTTGTAGATTAGCGAATTCTCGTAAGCTTGATCACGAAGCTCGCTAAGTTCATTGAGTTGGAGCTTTCGATGATCGCCCGCGATCTTGAGATCGAAGTTGGCATGCTTAAAAGCCCAATATGCTTTATGTTCTAGTTCAACTGGTAAGTGACATGCTTTTCCATAGACTAACTTGTACGGAGTACATCCAATTCGTGACTTCAACTTGACCACTCGTTTGAGGGTGGTAAGGAGTCGAAAGACGATGGGTGACACCATATTTTGTCATGACTCTTGCAAACTTATCATTGCAAAAATGGGTCCCACGATC